>JAOBSW010000925.1:0-63970 GCA_026214975.1 Gentiana macrophylla | reverse complement strand
AAGTATAACCACGGTTCTACGTGCACTAAAAGTGGTTCAGATCGTGATAAAATAAAATCACCATACACACATTACTCGACTACTAAGACATTTACCAATTCCATCGTGATAAACATGCATATAACGCGGTGTCAAACCGTTCGTTGTTTTAAAATTTTTAGCCACGAATTGACTCGAAACTGAACATTAACTAAGCATATCACAATTATCGGCATATTTATCCAACGAAACAATATAAAGCTAAGTCGTATCCACGCCCCACTTTCGAACGAAGCAATCGCCCTCGCAAGTGAATGAGATAGAAAAGAAAGACTTAGCATGTGAACCCGGCGTAAGGCGCGATTGAATCCCGTAACAACCTCGTGTAAGCGCCACCCGAATCCCTATATCAAAGAGATGTAAACAACGCAAAGTATGCACGGGACATGGTCCTCGTGCAAGATATCAAATAGTGATAAGGGGGTATAACAAAGAATAAGGCCCCACAAGTCGTAAAACTCAAACGCAATATAGAACGCACAAAATGGATTGTTATAGATGGATAAATAACTCCACGGAAAGAATGTAACATCTAAGCATAATAGAAAGGCCACAGAGACACAAAATCATATAAAACATCAACGTGCGTAGGCATACATCATCAAAGGCGAGTACAAGTAGCGCATACTCAAAACCCCTAGATCACCTTTCATTCAAAATAAGATATTATGGCGGGGTTGTTCTCTCGAAACGCTTTTTTTTATTGCCGTTGGCTTTCGATTATGTGGCACTTAATGTAGATTTTTGATTTATTTTTATTTTCGCTTTTATGTGTTTTTTTGAAAATAGGGCACTAATAATACCAATAAAGTTACTATTTTTATTACACACACGATATTTTAAACTCCTCAAAATCGTCATGGTAGCGGGTCCTAAGCCCCGGCCTAGCTCGACTACATGATATCAACCTCCGAAGAGGCTAAGTACCAAAGTCGTATTCAATCCGAAGTGAGCCAATCCATACTTCACATCCCATGGCTCTCCTATCGAAATCTAAATAAAACAAGATGATAAAAACCTCGCCCAGTTTTAGATTAACCTACACGATATAACCCTAACATAACAACCCCATAAAGGATTGAGTTGAGTACCAAAATTGCATTCTCACCTAGTCTAAGAAAATCATATCAAAATGTTTTTTTGTCTTGTTCATACTCTTTGTTTTTTTTCGCTTTTTAACGGCAGCCTGGTATTTTTATTTCTTTTATTTTCTAATTTTTATTTTTATTTTTGATTTAACACAATTTTTTTTGATATCGACTTTTAAACAATTCTGGCAACGGGCGCCAATTTGATAAGTAAGATTTCGCAATCATCTCGATCAAATACAATTTATATAAATCAAAACCTTAGGCAAAACTCACTTTCTAACCGCATGGATCGGGTCGATCGTGAGGTAGTGCGTCAGAAATCGGCGTCGATTCCACAGTGAGATTGAATCGAATATAAAACTTGTGTTGTACTTAGAGGGCAAAGAGTATATGAACAAGACAAAAGATCGAAGCTTTTACTATTTTACGGCATAAACAAGGATCTAAATCAAAACTCTTATCAATATCAAATTTCATCAAACCAATGATCTACACAATCAAAACAATATTGAGAGAAAATAAATCGAAATTAGAAACTTCATAATAACGAAGATCAAAATATTGTAGATCAAGAAATTGAATCCCAAATCATCAAAATATACAACCTTTAATTCATACAATGATCTCGAGACACGAACTCCACCAAGCTATCGATCAATATCGTATTCTACTTATATACAAAAATCTAAACAAAGAAATTGAAATACGGAGCCTAGTCCGTAGCTTTAATCCGACAATTTAGATGTCAACTGCCATAACAACCTCCGAAGCGTTGGGTTGAGCATTTAAGCCGCTTCAAACTCAGTCAAGCCAATAAAAATCAGAATTATCACTTTCTTAGGTTTAGATGCTCTTATATAGAGCAAAAATCGCGACTTTGACCTAGTTGGGCCGACCAACTCGGGCCTAACTTGACTCGGCTTCAGTAAATCGGTGATAACTTTATGTGTAGAACTCTGATTTGAACGATTCAAGATGTGTTGGAAAGCTCGTTCAATTACCTACAACTTTATAGTTGAACGGGCTTTCCAAAACGAATCGACATAGACTCATTGAAGATTGGGCTATAGAGTTAAGCTTGATAGTACAAGTTGATGCTATCAATTACCTACAACTTTCTAATTGAACGGGCTTTCCAAAAGCAGTTAATTGAACGAGCTTTCCAACACATCTTGAATCATTTAAATCGGAGCTCTACACAGAAAGTTATCACCGATTTACTGAAGCCGAGTCAAGTTGGGCCCGAGTTGGTCGGCCCAACTAAGTCAAAGTCGCAATTTTTGCTCTATATAAGAGCATCTAAACCTAAGAAAGTGATAATTCTGAATTTTATTGGCTTGGACTGAGTTTGAAGCCGGCTTAGGTGCTCAACCCAAACCACTTCAAGCGGTTGTTATGACAGTTGACATCTAAATAGTCTGGATTGTAGCTCCGACTAGGCTCCGTGATTTCAATTTCTTTGTTTAGATTTTTGTATATAGAGTAGAATACGACATTCGATCGATAGCTTGGTGGAGTTTGTGTCTGAGATCATTGTATGAATTAAAGGTTGTATCTTTTGATGATTTGGGATTCAGATTTCTTGATCTACAATATTTTGATCTTCATTATTGTAAGTTTCCTAATTTCGATTTGTTTTCTCTCAATATTGTTTTGATTGTGTAGATCATTGGTTTGATGAAATTTGATATTGATAAGAGTTTTTGATTTAGATCCTTGTTTATTCCGTAAAATAGTAAAAGCTTCGATCTTTTGTCTTGTTCATATACTCTTTGCCCTCTGATTTTAACACAAGTTTTATATTCGATTCAATCTCCTTGTGGAATCGACTCGACTCGAACGCACTACCTACGATCGACCCGGTCCACCGCCGTTAGAAAGTGAGTTTTGCCTAAGGTTTCGAAGTTTCTATAAATTGTATTTGATCGAGCCGATTGCGTAAATCTTACTTATCAAATTGGTGCCGTTGCGGAGAGATTGTTTAAAAGTCGATATCAAAAATTGTGGTAGGTCAAAAATAAAAATAAAAATTAGAAAATAAAAGAAATAAAAAAAATACCAGGACTGCCGTTAAAAAAAGAAGGAAAAAAAACAAAGAGTATGAACAAGACCAAAAAAAAAAAAAAAAAACATTTTGATATGATTTTCTTAGACTAGGTGTGAATGTAATTTTGGTACTCAACCCAAACCCTTTATGAGGTTGTTATGTTAGGGTGATATCGTGTAGGTTGTCCTAAAACTTGGGCGTAGGTTTTTATCATCTTGTTTTATTTAGATTTCGATAGGAGCCATGGGATACTGAAGTATGGATTGGCCTGCACTCGGATTGAATACGACTTTGGTACTTAGCCTCTTCGGAGGTTGATATCATGTAAGTCGGGCTAGAACTGGGGCATAGGACCTTCGGCTACCATGACGTTTTGAGGACTTTAAAATATCGTGTGTTTAATAAAAATAGTAACTTTATTGGTATTATTTGTGCCGTATTTTTTAATAAAAAAAAAACACAAAAAAAGCGAAAATAAAAATAAATCAAAGTCTGTTAAGTGCCACTTAGTCGAGCCAACGACGTAAAACAAAGGCGTTTATCAGATGTTTCACAAATCTTGTTCATTTCTTTTCTAACAAGTTTTGTAGCTAGACCAAAGCTAAAATTAGCAGTTCCAGTTCCTAGATTAATCTCTTTGAATTGCTGAAGTACTATTGTTCCTACAATAGGAATTTTTGATAGGAAATCACTAATGAATCCTTCATATTCTCTAGGAGGTAATTCGTAGAGATTTCTTTCATATTCAGCTATGAAAGCACAGGGGCGTCCCTGTCCAAATTTGGGCTCAAATAAAAAAAATTAGGCCTCGCCTTCTAAAAAACAAGAATCAAACATATATAAAAATAAAACAAAAGGTCATGTGTGATAGTCATGGGTTTGGAAGGAAAAAAACCTACTTATTTGGTTCCTAGTCTTAGTTTAAAAAAACAAAAAATATTGTAGCTTGCAAGATTCGAAAGCAAGTCTCTTGTCTAATATACTAGAGTGCTAACCATTAAGGTAATACATACATTGTTCATATAAATACAGTATATATATAATATTAGGTCGAAATTTCATGGGGCCCTTAAATTCATTGATTTTCGGGGGGGCTCCGGGCCATGGCCCCCTTGGCCCCCCCACAGGGGCGCCCCTGTGAAAGCATCAACTTGTACTATCAAGCTTAACTCTATAGCCCAATCTTCAATGAGTCTATGTCGATCGTTATTTCCATAGAGATTTAGAACTCTCATATCCGTTGTTCCACTCCTAGTATTTGCCGGGAGATTAAACAAAATGGGTCTATTTGGATTACTAGTTTCTCCTTGAGTACTACTTTCATCTCTATTCATTCTGGACGTTTCTATTTGATTTCTCATAGCTTCATCTATGTTTGCTCTGGATGTTTCATCTTATGAATCTGATGATGAAGTATCCGAAGATGAAGTATCTTCTTGTTCCAAGATGGGGTCTTGTTGTTCCAAAGTATGAATGGTTTCTAGCCCAAGAATTTTTCTTAATTCTGGTCTATTTACCATTTCATTTTCTACTTCTGGCTCTTCTAGAGTCAAAAGGTAGATTACTTCATCTAATGGAGATGTTTGTTTTCCATCTAGAATGATCTCATTCTTTTCTAGGTTACCCTAGAAAAATAATTCTAATTTGTCACTAATTCTCATAGTTTACAGCTTTAGTGGTTTTTGGCTGTTGAGGCAAAGGCAATGCATTAGGGTCTGTGGAAGATCCTAATCCTTTATTTCCAACCATGAAGTTGGGATAACTATATTTTCCATCTGGTGGAAAAGTAGGTTCAAAAGATTCTTTATGAACAATGATTGTTCTTTCTTTTGTTTCTTTTATGATCTTAGCAACAGTAAGTTCTAAGTCTTTAGCTGTGCTTAAAGGATCATTTGTTATTTGATGTAAAACATCAAGTAATTTTAGGATGATTTTATTCTCATTTATGAGTTGTTCTATCGTCTTTTTAATATTGACAATACTCATTAGTATAGTTTATGATTTAGATAATTTTCTAGTAGCATAAATTTATCATAAATAGATTTCTTCTTAAAATCCATTCTTCCAGATATCTAGCGCTTTCCTTCGACCAACCAGTAAGTTGGCTTCCTAACTTAACCCAATCTCCATAACCAGTGTTTCTTTTGTGTGAGGTTTTTATTTCTTTTAACACCTTTTTTTTTTGAATACGGGATCCATACTATTTGTCTTTGTATTCAAATGAATAACTTTGTTTTAAAGGTAATGAAACCTTTAATGGTTTTCCAGTTATTTCTCTCTTGTGATATCTTTCTGAAATCTAACTTTTTTACTATGGATTTAATCCTTTTGTATGTCCAGAGGGTCTGGTAACATATTGGTTTCTTCTTCTTAAGAACCCAAGCGTCTTTCTCGGTGTTCATTTATCCACAAAGCTTTTAAGCGCTTTCAATGGCTTTTATCTACTCTATCGAGATAGACATTAATAATTCAAAGATCGATCTTTTCATAGATTCTAATCCTTTATTGTAGATATTATCTCTAGTAATTTTAGGGGCTAGATCGAAACTCCTTCTAGCGTAAGATTCTCCAACTGAATCTAGTTCCCTTAATAGTAGGAGCTTCTTTAGATCCTAATATTTTCTTTTCTTTAGCAATATCAATTGCCCAAGAGTCATTGTTGGAATCTATATCGTAAAAATTCTTTTCTTGTATAGTTCCGATTTCCGAGAAGGCATCATCAAATTCGATGTATTCTGTCTTCCTATAGTCAATACTATGATGACTATTGGTTAAGGCATAACTTAATAAATAAGTTACACTAAAAGGTTTATCACCTTCATTCATCAGATCATCTCGTTTGAAATGATGTATGAGTGATAATACTTTATCTAAGTTTTTGCTTTCTATACTAAGTCCAATTTCTGAAACATGTGTTTCGGGTTTTATGCGGATAATTTTGTGGACGGCGGAAGATACAATGAAAGATTATTATAGTAAGAATATAGAAACTAGTCATGGCTTATTTATAAATTCTTGGCATTTTATGAATGTATTTAATAATTATTCGTAAATAAAGACGTAATAACTCGCTCTTGATTATACCTTTCAAATCTTCTTTGTCTTAAGCGTTATCAAGACCAATAACAAGGACGATGTGCACTTTCCTAACGGCCTCCTCGCCTCATGGTACTCTCCCGGTGTCGAAACTGTTACTTCAGGTTCTCAGATAACCCTTAAGTGTGGAAGTTTTGTGAAAATAAACAAGAAGATTCAAAAAGATTTATTTCTTAAATAATTAAAATACAAACATACAAACTAGATTTTATAAAACCATACTATATATTTCAATTCTATATCCTCACTATATGAGGTTTACTCACTCAATATTATTGAAAGTTGGGGAAATGAGATAGTAAATTCGCTAGTCGAAAAAAAGATATCTTACAAATGAAAGAACTTCCTTATTTTATAGCTGAATGAAGGAAGGATCCGAATAATTCATATACGAATATTCGTTTACATTCGTCATTGCTGACGTTTAAAAAAAGAAAAAGTTGTCTTGTCTTCTTGTGCTAGTTGGCCGACAAGCTGATAGTGTTTGCTTTTTCTTTTCCTCCATTGAGAATAAAATATTCCCAATTGTTTTACGCCATGTATGACGTATTATGCTTCGTCCGTATATGTCGCATTTATGATCCACTTACGAGGTCTTTGTCGTCAATTTCAAGGGTAATATTGACCTTTTCTTTTTTGTCACAATCTTTGCACTTGTCACTTGTTTTAACCTTTTCAAAGGCCTTCTACAGTGTAGAACAATGTTCTCAATTATGTACGGACATAACTTGCCCATTCCAAAATGTTTCTTCAAATCGCAGAAATGTCTTTACGCCTTCTGCGAAATTGTTTTTAATGATTTTGAAATTACCAAAGTATGATAATCTTGATAATTTACTTTGATGCGGAAACATCATTTATTTTGAGTATTTGGTCAATTAAATTACCAAATCGCAAATTATTTATTTTTTCAAAATCGTCAGAAACGATTTATGTCTTCATGACTTTAGATGGCGTGTGTTCCCTGTTATGCTTTGAAATTCCAATATCGATAAGGTGAAAATAAGATTGAAACATTCCATTTTTCCAAAGTGGTAAAGTGCTGCTGAGTCTGAGAAAGATTGCTCGATCAGCTTCTTTAATGACCTTGGTTCTAAAGACTTTGATAGCCTTCTTGATTTCTTCTGGGAATAATGATATTTCCAGTAGATTCTTACTTGGATATACCATCTTTACCAATCCATATGTGAAAGTCTCATTGACAAGAGCGGGTCTGCTCCTTTCATGAAATTATACAAACTGAGATCTTGTCGATCTGTTGTAAAGAATTTTTCTGAGACGAAATATTCTTCATTTGCCATTCTAGCCCTTTTAAAGTGATAGACGAATCTTTCTTCATTAAACGCGAAGTTTTCCCTTTTCTGTTCAATAGGTTTGACTATTGATACTCTTCCAACACTAACCATTTGATGTGGTTTTCTTTCTTTTTTAAGAATTTCTTTGAAGGTAGCCTTCAAACAATCTGCACTTGACATCAACCTAGGTGGTGCCGTCATGTTGTCTCTAGCAAATATTTCTCCTGCTACATTCGCTTCAGTTAGCGTTTTGTATCTTTTGTGTTTAACACCTGAGATACCTTCAACTGCACATTTTGCAGCTTCCCAAGTGGTATAAATACCTGCATATGGACCATTAAAAACAATATAATAATAATCCTTAGATCGTGAAAAGACCGATTCAACGTTAGTTGTTACTGAAGTTTGACCTTCAGATTTAGTAAGACTTTGAATGTCTTTTGTATTAGGTCTTAGTCCAGAGATGAAATCAGTGGGTTTAACCAAAGTTTTTGATGTTTGTACATCATTTACATCTTTTTCCAAGGTGTCAGGAATCAACGGATTTGATATTTCTTTACCGGTTGCCGTTTGCCCCGGAATAGCTGATATTTCGCTACTATTGATAGTGCAAGGAATATCAATATCCTTTTGTTGTTTATTAGATTCTTCTAATAAACTAATGCGATATCTAAGAACATTAAGTTCTAAAATCATCGTCTTTCTTGCAGTTTCAATCTCTGCAATTCTTCCATCTTACTGGAAACCTGTAGAGGTAATTAACCTCTGAATTCACAAAGAATTCTTGTTCCTATGAGGATAAATAATCCCTGAGTTTTTACTCTCTTTTCTCCATACGGAGCCATAAGCTTCCTTAACCTGCATATTCTCGTGTTAAGAAATCAGCAAAAATATTTTTACTACTTGAGATGTGTTCTACATCAAAGCAGTACCTTGACAACCACATTTGCCATCTTACAAGTCGACCTTGTTTATTGTCACCTTTGAAATTAGTATTTAAAAAGTATGTAAAGTTTTTGTTATCTATCCTAATTAAAATTTTAACTGGAGTAAGATAAGCAGTAAACTTTTTAATGACTCGGATTACCGCTAAGTATTCATTTTCATTACTTTGATAATTTCTTTCAAATGCTTTTAAAGCTTCCGTATGTATCTACAAATTAATTCTAAATCGTAATTTTTGCTTTGAGGATTCCTCCCCAATATTCATCCGATGCATCGGTTTCGATGATCAATTTATCATCCGTAAGGATGATATAGCTTTGGAAAGCTAGTTAGATTTTTGACCTTATGCATATAGGCTATATCAGAATCTTTCCAATCCCAAAGAACATTGTCTTTGAGTTTAACCTGTAATGGTTTTCTAATTTCAGCAAGCTTAGGGATATAACTTTCTGCATAAGTTAAAATTCCTAAGAACCTATGTAATTGTTTTTCGTCAATCTTATCTGGAAACTTATGAATGTGTTCCAGAATAAAATTCTAAGGACGATGCTAACCCTGATCAATTTCTAATCCAAGGAAATTAATCTTTGTCTTAAAGAGCTGTGTCTTTTTTAAAGAACGAATTTATTCCTAATTCTTCACATTTTTTAACTACCATTGTAACGTGCAAAGATTGCCCTTTTTGTGTTACTGAAGACGAGTATATCATCTATGTAAACACATAAGAATTTTTCAAAAGATCTAAATGCATTCTATATATGTGTTTGGAATATTGATGGTGCTTGTTTTAACCCAAAAGGAAAAACATGCCATTTATAATGTCCTTGTGGACATATAAATGCATTTAATAATTGTGAGCCATCATCGAGCAATACTTGCCAGAAACCTGATTTGCAATCAAAACTACTAAAGATGTTTTTCCCTCTTATTAAGGTTAAGAGTTCATCTTTATTTGGGAGATTATGACTATCACCTATAGTTGCCATATTCATGGCTTTATAGTTGATTACCATTCTCTTTTTTCCTCTCCTTCTCTCGGCTTCATTTTCAACTAGAAATGGTGGAGACATATGAGGTGATTTACTAGCTAGGCTTAATTATTTTTAAGTCTAATAATTCCTGAATTTGCTTTCCAAATTCTTCTATGTCCAATGGACTATAAATCATGGTTTAACCTTGACTATTGTCTTTGGATCTATGAGTTTTATGGTAGCTGTCATCCAATGTTTAGACTTTTTAGGGTCTATAGGATTTTCGCCACAAACTTTTTCTAACAGGATTTTAATCTTTTTGAATTTTTCATTTTCTTGATTAAATTCTTGTACAGATGTATCATTATCATCATTCCCCCCTTCTAAAATTTGAATTGTATTAGGGATAATGTTGATAGCGGCAGGTTTTGGTATTTTAGAAGCCTTTTTCATAGATTCTAAAAAACCCATTTGCGCAATATTCATTGCTTTTCTAATTTTGACAATAATCACTAGTTGATTATTGAGAGTTAGAATAATTCTATCCGTGAATTGTGTGAAAGGTTCATACAATTGACAGAAGTTATTACCCAAGATTAGGTCTACACCTGTTTCTTGCTGGTAAATGGTAGGGATATGAAATATCTCTCATGCAATCTTTATATTAAGATTTTTACAAACCTTGGATACTTGTATAGTTTCTCCGTTTACAATTTTAACTTTTATTTTATTGGGAGCATTTTCCCAATGTTCGTCTGGAATAACGAATTTACTTGCAACGCATAGGCTTGCACCTGTATCTATGTAACAATGTAAATTAATCTTTTTATATCCTATGAACTTTAACTGTCCTTTGATATAAATAGAATTTGGATTTGTAATGTTAGTCATTACCAAATCATCATCCAAGTTTTCACATGGATTTTCAATGATATCCATTTTATTTTGGATTTCTTGCTTATCCATATTTCTGAAATATGGATCTTCTGGAATATTCAGATTGCTCCGAATTCTCTGAATTATATCCTTCCGAAGAAAAGCTTCCATCGTTGGAGTTTTCTTTAAAGATATAAACTTTTGTTGATGAATCATATTCAATTTCTATAGGATTAAATCCTAAGTCTTCAATATCTTCAATAAGTTTTACCTTGTGAGGATATTGTTGTTTATTAGGACATTCGTTGGCATAATGCCCTTCAATGTTACAGATCCAACATTTGCAATTTTTCTTGCCTTTAGGGCAGAATTATTGTTTATCAGATTTCTTGATCTGACTATCCTTAGGTTTAAAATACTTTCCTGGTTTAAACCGTTTATATTTCTTTTTATAAGAGTATTTTCTCTTATATTTCTCTTTGAGTTTATTCTTTTTCTTAGAATAGCTCTCTTCCATACACCCATAAGTGGGTAAGTTTTCTGATATTTTCTTACAACAACTTTTGTTGAATTTTTTCAACTGTTGATGTTTATCAGATGTTTCACAAATCTTGTTCATTTCTTTTCTAACAAGTTTTGTAGCTAGACCAAAGCTAAAATTAGCGCCCAGCCTCTAGATTAATCTCTTTGAATTGTCAAGTACTATTGTTCCTACAATAGGAATTTTTGATAGAAATCACTAATGAATCCTTCATATTCTCTAGAGGTAATTCAGAGAGATTTCTTTCATATTCAGATATGAAAGCATCAACTTGTACTATCAAGCTTAACTATGTAGCCCAATCTTCAATGAGTCTATGTCGATCGTTATTTCCATAGAGATTTAGAACTCTCATATCCGTTGTTCCACTCCTAGTATTTGCCGGGAGATTAAACAAAATGGGTCTATTTGGATTACTAGTTTCTCCTTGAGTACTACTTTCATCTCTATTCATTCTGGACGTTTCTATTTGATTTCTCATAGTTTCATCTATGTTTGCTCTGGATGTTTCATCCTATGAATCTGATGATGAAGTATCCGAAGATGAAGTATCTTCTTGTTCCAAGACGGGGTCTTGTTGTTCCAAAGTATGAATGGTTTCTATCCCAAGAATTTTTCTTAATTCTGGTCTATTTACCATTTCCTTTTCTACTTCTGGCTCTTCTAGAGTCATAAGGTAGATTACTTCATCTAATGGAGAAGTTTGTTTTCCATCTAGAATGATCTCATTCTTGTCTAGGTTACCCTAAAAATAATTTAATTTGTCACTAATGCTCATAGTTTACAGCATTAGTGGTTTTTGGCTGTTGAGGCCAAGGCAACGCATTAGGATCTGTGGAAGATCCTAATCCTTTATTTCCAACCATGAAGTTGGGATAACTATATTTTCCATCTGGTGGAAAAGTAGGTTCAAAAGATTCTTTATGAACAATGGTTGTTCTTTCTTTTGTTTCTTTTATGATCTTAGCAGCAGTAAGTTCTAAGTCTTTAGCTGTGCATAAAGGATCACTTGTTCTTTGATGTAAAACATCAAATTTATTTGGGATGATTTTATTCTCATTTATGAGTTGTTCTATCATCTTTTCAATATTGACAATACTCATTAGTATACTCTATGATTTTGATAATTTCCTAGTACTAGAAATTTCTCTTAA
Organism: Gentiana macrophylla; assembly: GCA_026214975.1. Classification (NCBI taxonomy): domain Eukaryota; kingdom Viridiplantae; phylum Streptophyta; class Magnoliopsida; order Gentianales; family Gentianaceae; genus Gentiana; species Gentiana macrophylla. The sequence continues at coordinate 51,915 of JAOBSW010000925.1, read as the reverse complement.
ATAGATTTCTTCTTGAAATCCATTCTTCCAGCTATGATATCTAGCGCTTTTCCCCTTCAACCAACCAGGTAAGTTGGTTTCCGAACTTAACCCAATCTCCATAACCAGGTTTCTTTTTGTGTAAAGGTTTTATTTCCTTTAACACCTTTTTCTTTTTGGAATACGGGATCCATACTATTTGTATTTGTCTTTGTATTCAAACGAATAACTTTGTTTTAAAGGTAATGAAACCTTTAATGGTTTTCCAGTTATTTCTCTCTTGTAGATATCTTTCTGAAATCTACCTTTTTTACTAAGGATTTCAATCCTTTGGTATGTCCAGAGGGTCTGGTAACATATTGGTTTCTTCTTCTTAAGAACCCAAGCGTCTTTCTTGGTGTTCATTCATCCACAAAGCTTTTTAAGTGTTTCAATGGCTTTATCTACTCTATCAGAGATAGAGATTAATAATTCAGCATCAGATCTTCTCATAGATTCTGATTCTTTATTAGAGATATTATCTCTAGTAATTTTAGGGGCTAGACTGAAACTTCTTCTAGTAGAAGATTCTTCAATCTGGAATCTAGTTCCCTTAATAGTAGGAGCTTCTTTAGATTCTAACATTTTCTTTTCTTTAGCAATATCAATTGCCCAAGAATCATTGTTGGAGTCTATATCATAGAAATTCTTTTCCTGTATAGTTCCAATTTCTGAGAAGACATCATCTAATTCGATGTATTCTGTCTTCCTATAGTCAATACTATGATGACTATTGGTTAAGGCATAACTTACTAAATAAGTTACACTAAAAGGTTTATCACCTTCATTCATCAGATCATCTCGTTCGAAATTATGTATGAGTGATAATACTTTATCTACGTTTTTGCTTTCTATACTAAGTCCTAACTTAGGATAAACTGCAAACATAAACTTATTGTAAACTAGGTTTCCTTTGGCTGCACCTAGTACACAATCTTTTCTGTCATTAATCCTATTGTCGATTAATGCTAGCTTAATAGGCGTATTAATGCCTTCTTGAAATTAAGATTTTATTAAAAAAATTATGGCTCCAAGGTGAACCATACTAATTTTAGCTGGATTTTTCTTCTATCATAAGAAGATTTTTTTATCTCTTGTCGAGTGATAAGAGGTAAATATACAGCTCCTGAGACATCTTTGATGTCGACATGGAGTTCCTTGGTACTAACAAGATAATAAATTTTGTTTTCTCTTCTTAAAAGATAATCTAAGACATTGGGTGTCCTAAAGATCTTTTCTTTCTTGAGCTCTAACTTAAAGGCTTTAATCTTAGTTAATAATTCTTGTTGAATCATAACCTTAGCATTCAATCCAGAAGAGGATTTATTACAAATGAGCTGTGACTCATTTTCTGTTTCACAATCAGAATTGTGATTTAGATCCATTCGATCTATTTCCATATTGGATTTTTTATTTCCAAGAACCAAACAACTACAAAATGAAAGCATAAAAAATGAATTGCATTACTTTATAAAAACTAAATTATACTCAAAAATACTTGGTACAACACAAAATACATTATACTTTAGAAGTTGCCGGAGTGATGCAAACACAAAACCCTAAACTAACATATTTGTTATGACGGATCGGTCAGTAAGTGATGGTGATTGTGAGTAAGAAACAGAAAAACAAAAATCAAATAATATAGAAATAAGAAGAACACAGATTTAATGTGGTTTTCGCAATTGCCGAACTACTCCACGGACAAACAAGGATTATTTTATTGCCACGAAAAAGTTACCATTTACAATTAATACAAATGATATTTATAAGCCTCTGGGAATCCAAAACTAACCGACTTAACAAATAACCTGGTAATGACCGAAATATACCTGTAAGTAACGTTCTCCAAGACGGAAAACTATGAAAACGTGTTCACCAAATAATGCTGAGAACCAACGCAGCAACCTCAGCAGAGTGATCAACTCTGCGTACTTCTTTCAGCTGAAAACCAGACTCAGCAGCAGCCCACTGCTATGCTAACTAGAATACACTTCCATAAAGACTTAGCTGAGTATGACACTTAGCTAACCAAATTTGGCATGTATAGTTTAAGTCACCATTGAAATATTATATGTAAAAAAATTGAAATCAATTTACTTTAAAACAATTTAAACAATAACAACAAGTCTTTTCGATTAAAAAAAACCGTCTTACCTTAAGGACGTGCCAAACTATGGACCGAACATTAACCAATTACCAAACTACGTGAATCTACAAACCAAAAACAAACAATATAATGATTACCCTTCGAATCTAACTTAATTATGATCAAAGCCAAGAACCACTACGAAATGATTAGACATTACCTTCACATGATGAATTTGAGCGAAAATTGGTACTGGAATAAAAAATGCTTCAAAAAATAGCCTCCCTGAAACTAAGTCTAGGGTGATTTCCCAGGCAAGGATAGAGGTACAGCCACTCGTCGGAAAATAATTCTACACCAAAAAACTTATATAATGCAATTTAACTCATCAAAACATCTTATATGAGCCCACCCATTTGACTAGATATAGTCTACTAGCCCATCCGAGCTTCAATTCCTGGCTCCGCTTTTGTTCCCGTGAGAGGGGACTAGACAGGACCTAAGGCATTACTGAAGCCCACGAAAATGCGTCATTGTGAATTTTATGGCTTTTAGGAGGCTTTTATAAGATTTTTTGAGTCTCGGTCTGTTGAAGATATTATTAATAAAACATAAATCTTTGTATTTAGCTGTATTTATCATTTATTATTTCTATTGTCTTCTTGGCTAAGTTGGTCACTCTTTATATAAGACTCGTGTACTCTTATCATTATTGAAAGAAATACATCATATTATTTTACGATATGGTAGCAGAGCCAGGTCCCCCTCCTCACATAGCTAATACGCCTCTTTCCTTTTCATGAATCGTCATCTTCCCTCAAAACCCTAATCTGCCGGTCAAACAAAAAAAATCTTGCAGCCATGTCCACCACCACTGAAACAACCACCTCCGCCGCCTCTCCTTCGCTTTCAACCTTTTCCCCTTCCTCCTCTATTCACATCTCTAAACTAACTCATCAAAATTACAATCTTTGGCATGCTCAAATTCTTCCATACCTCAAGGGTCTAGGTGTTTTTTGTTACCTCGATGGTAGTATTCCCCCACCGGAGAAGACAATCACCACTGCCGGCACAACATCCATCAATCCGGCGTACAACGAATGGATTAAACAGGACAACCTTATCCTTAGCACCATCACCTCCTCCATCTCCGATGATGTTCTCATGCAGGTGTACACCGCCTCCACCTCTGCCGAGATTTGGACAGCCTTGTAGACATTGTTTGCGTCTACAAGCCGATCGAAACTCGTCCAGCTTCAGACTGACCTTGCCTCTACACGCAAGCAAGATCTTACAACCTCAGATTATTTTTATAAGCTCAAACGTGTTGCGGATGAATTAGCTCTCGCCGGTCACCTCTAAGCGATGACGATTTTATTGCATACCTCCTCGCCGGACTCGGCCCCGACTATGAGTCGTTCGTCACCATGATCGGCTCTCGCACATCGATCACCAATGAGTCTTTTTCACAGCTTTTAACCGCTGAGGCTCGTCACCTCCATCACCGCCCGATTCCACCTTCAAGCACACCGCTCTCTTGGTCTCCGGCAGCCACTCCCACCGCCAACCTTGCTTCGGCTCCATCCCAACAGCAACACTCTCAGCAACCCTCTGGTTATCATGGACGTGGATCGAATAATTATCGAGGACAGGGGCGAGGCCGTGGCCGTGGCTCACCCCGCCCTTCATACAACTCGGACTCTACACCTATTTGCCAAATATGTTCCCGTGTTGGACACACGGCACAAAATTTCTATTATAGGTACACACAAACTCCTCAACAGCCATACCCCAATTATCGCCCTCCACTAATCCCCTGGGCCACCTCATGCAAATTATGCATACTATAACCCACCAACTTACACCCATGACTGGATCCCCGACACCGGTGCCACGCATCATATGACCAACGACCTTCAAAATTTGAATCTCTCTTATGAGCCCTATGATGGTCCTGACAAAGTTCACGTTGGTGATGGAACAGGTTTACCAATTTCTCATCTTGGCTCTTCCTCTATTAATTCCTCTTCCCGTACTTATTTATTGCATAATGTTTTGGTTACTCCCTCCCTCACGAATAATTTATTATTTGTCCGCCAGTTTGCACATGATAATGGTGTATAGTTTCATACTAATTATTTTCTCGTGAAGGACTACTCAGGCCGCGTCCATCATAGGGGATTTGTCAAGGATGGTCTCTATTGCTTCTCTTCCACCTTCCAACGTCCTTCCGCTCAAGCCCTCTCTGCCACCTCCTACTCCTCCACCATCTGGCATCAAGGTCTTGGTCACTGTTCATTTCCCGTTCTTCGTGATGTTTTAGGTCGTTTGTAAATTAGGTTATCCAATAAAGCACCATCTTCTATGTGTGCTCCGTGTCAACTCGCTAAGAGTCATCGTCGGCCTTTGTATGTTTTAGATTTTACGTCTTCTACGCCGTTAGATTTACTTTATTCGGATGTTTGGGGTCTTTGTACTGAATCGTCCATTTATGGTTCCAGATATTATGTTAGTTTTATTGATGATTTCATGAAATTTTTATGGTTATTTCCTATCAAACGCAAATCTGATGTAGAAACTGTTTTCCGCGATTTTCTTACTATGATTGAAAGATAGTTCAATACTAAGCTAAAAACCCTTCAAACTGACAGGGGGCGAGTATCATCGTGTCACACACTATCTCACTAATCTTGGCATTATTCACAGCTTATCTTGTCCACACACTCACGAACAAGTCTGCGCCATCGAAAGGCATCACCGCCATATAGTCGAAGTCGGTCTCTCCCTCCTCGCTCAATCTAACTTACCCCTCCAATACTGGGAGGATGCCTTTCTCACTGCCACCTAACTCATTAACCGTCTTCCTACCCGAGTTCTCCATGGAAAATCCCCATATGAAATGGTGTATGGACGCTCCCCGGACTACTCCTTCCTCCGCGTATTCGGTTGTGCCTGCTAGCCTCACCTTCGCCCCTATAACAATCATAAAACCGATTTTCGTTCTAAGACTTGCATCTTCTTAGGATATAGCCCCAACCATCATGCATATAAGTGCCTTGACCTCTCCACCGGACGTGTTTATATCTCACGTCAAGTTGTTTTTTATGAAACTACGTTTCCATACACTCCGTCCCCTACTCCAATCATACCTAACATTATAATCGTGCCCTTACCGGCCTCCCTTTCCCCGCCACCTGCCTCTCAACTGGCCCCTTCATCCTTGGCCCCTTCTACTTCATCGATCCCCCACACCGGGCCCAAGCTCCCCTATCTCGACCCAACCAACCTCCCCTACCTCAAGCAATACGGCTCCCTCCTTATCCGGTCTGGCTGCCCAAATAGATCATCCTATGGTAACCCACACTAAAACCAACACCTTAAAACCCACACAAATGCCTGACTTAATCCTCTATCCGATAGCTCGTGCTCTCCTTAACACCGTAGCCAACACCGATCCCACCTCATACACCGAAGCCTCTAAACACCCTATCTGGCATAATGCTATGAGAGAGGAGATTAACTCTCTGTTGCGCACTAATATTTGGGATCTCGTACCTTTTCAGCCACATATGAATATTGTAGAGAACAAATGGGTTTATCGCATGAAGCACCACGCTGATAGCACATTTGAGCGTCATAAAGCTCGCCTTTTTGCAAAAGACTTCCACCAGTCTGCGGGCATAAACTTCACGGATACTTTCAGTCAGGTTTTTAAACCGGTTACTATACGCCTCTTACTTGCACTTGTTGTCTCTCATGGCTGGTCCCTCCGTCAAGTTGACATACATAATGACTTTCTCCACGGAAACCTCACCGAACCTGTTTACATGCAGCAGCCACAGGGTTTCGTTCATCCGGATTATCCCGACTATGTTTGTCATCTTAATCGTAGCCTCTGGTGGTGCGATGCACCCGTGCATGGTTCTCTCGCCTTACGAAAGTCTTGACTAAGTTCGGCTTTGCAAGCTCTAAAGCCGACACCTCTCTATTTATTTACAGTCGTGACGGACATCACATTTATCTTCTTGTTTATGTCGATGATGTTATTATTACAGGTACCTCTCAGTCTCTTATCTCACAGGTTATCACTTTTCTTGGCTCCTAGTTTCTTGTCAAAGATCTTGGTACGTTGTCCTATTTTTTGGGTGTTGAGGCCCTTCCCACCTCAGACGGATTATATCTAACTCAGCGAAAATATATTCTGCAACTTCTGCAACGGGCTGGCATGGACAAATCAAAATCGTGCCCAAAGCCCATATCGACCTCTTCTCGCACTGGCTCGGGCACGTCCTCCTTATTCTCTGATCCCTCTTTATACAGGACTATTGTTGGGGGCCTCCAATACCTCAGCGTCACTCGTCCAGACATTGCTTTTGCTCTTCATAAGGTCATCAAATTCATGCACTCTCCCACTGATGACCATTGGCTCGCCGTTAAACGGATTCTTCGCTATCTCAAGCACACAATTTATGATGGTTTATCCCTCTCTCGGCACTCTCCTATCTCTCTTCAGGCATATTCTGACTCCGACTGGGGCGCGGATCCTGATTACCGCCGCTCCGTCGGGGCGTACTGTGTATTTCTGGGCAACAATCTCATTAGCTGGCGTTCAAAACAACACCTCACCGTCTCCAAGAGTAGCACTGAAGCTGAATACAAAACACTTTCCAACACTGCTGCAGAGGTCCAATGGTTGTGCAGTCTTCTCTCTGAGATGCGGGTTCCTCTTTCCTCCCCGCCTACATTATGGTGCGACAACATCGGGGCCACGTACCTTGCCCACAATCCGATGTTTCACGCTCGCACCAAACATATTGAGATAGGTTTTCACCATGTTCGGGAACTGGTCGCTTCGAAACGCCTAAATATTTCCTTCCTGAGCTCGAAAGATCAACTTGCTGACTTCCTGACGAAGCCACTAGCCCGTCCACGCTTCGAGTTTCTCAAATCCAATCTCCGTGACCAGGCTCTTCCCACGGGATTGCGGGAGCGTGTTGAAGATATTATTAATAAAACATAAATCTTTGTATTTAGCTGTATTTATCATTTATTATTTCTATTGTCTTGTTGGCTAAGTTAGTCACTCTCTATATAAGACTCATGTACTCTTATCATTATTGAATGAAATACATCATATTAGTTTACAATACGGTCAGTTTTAAGTTGACTTGGAGGCCAAGAAAAACTTAATGAACCTTAAAATATTTGGAAAACGAAAACCTAATACCAAAAATATGGAAATAACCTTAAATTATAATAAACAAGAAGTCACGGTTGCACATATTTACATATTTATATTTCTAGTTTTTCTTTTTTCACAATAAAGCCATATGATAAAGTGGATTATTAATGGACATCGACACATAATAATTATTTTATAACAATGAAGCTTGTTAACTCAAAAAACAAAAAAACAGAAAAAAAAAAAAAAAAACAATGAAGCTTGTTTAGGAATAAATATTTAACTTCTCAAAAAAAAGGAAAAGTATTTATTAGCAATATTTTTTTTGAAGTTTGACATCGAGTATTGATTCAAAAATATTGGCAAAACAAATATGGGCATTGTTAATGGCACCACACTCAATATACTCGGTCATCACACCTTTGCAAAATTTGACTTTTTAGGAGTCGAAATAACATTTTCAACTTTGCAGGGGTTGAAATAACACATTTTGACCCCTAAAAAGTCGAATTTTACACATGTGCTTGGCCTGAAGATATTGCCATGGTCTTGTAACAATGCCCAACAAATATATGGCATTTAAACTGGTACAACTCTATTGATTTGGACCCTCAACTTTTTTATTTAATAGAATGGTTCCTTTTTTTCAGTGGAATAAAATGGTTCTTAAATGACTCAAAGTTTTTGTTTGAGCCATTTTGGCAATAAAAATGAAATATGTATTGGCTCACTAGGTCAATTTTGAAGGAATATAGTTTAGAATATTCCACTCACTGACATGGGTTTGTCATTGCACGAAGGGGTATAAATGTGCACTCACGTATTTATCCCTAATCCTCTCACTTCTCTTTCCCACATTTCATTCGCCGCCGATAAAATTATAAGATACACCCATTCCTCCAAAGATTTTTTGTTTTTCTTAGAGCAATCCTCATGAGACTTTAGAAGGAAAATTGACAACCATGTCATTAGATTTAAAAATTCTTGTGAAATGATCCTGGTTAAACCTAGAGATCGTTGATCATGGCATATCATTTATCAAGGGCCCCCATATATCGATAATCTTCTTTCTTCTTTTTATGAATTGATCTCGTTGTTATCATATCTCATTTCTATTGAATTGTAAGTACAATAAATTCAAGAAACACATGTAGAATAATTCTTCAAATTTATTTGGAAAACTAGGATTTTTTTGTTGATTGTTTTAGAAATTGATAATTTGCAAATCTTAAATCATATTCCACATTTATGAAACCAAGTTAAGTGTTAAGGGTGATTTTATACGTTTTATAAGGATATGTTTTATATCAATTTCCCCCATATTCTTATGTTTTTCATAGAAATCGAGCTTTATATTGAAATATTGAGTAAATGATGTTTTCAATGGTTAAATTGCAAAACGTAACGAATTAGGTGCTTAAATGGTGATTTTATATGATTTTGGAATTATGTTACGCTTTGGTATGTTTTCCTAATTTGTAGATACACATTGGTTATGGAAAAGATGATCTTAAAGAGAGAAATTCGAGTGGAGAAGGAATCAATCACATTTATGGAAGAATAGAAGATTTAAGGAAAGAAATCAAGTTGATTGATCTAGCCGAACTGGCATCCAGAAGATTGGACGAGCGTCCATGGTAGACGAGCATTTGAAAAGCTGGACGGGCGTCCAGAAGAGGAAAAGTGATTCAGAGAGTTTGGACGTTGTTTGGACGAGCGTCTGCCCTTGAGTCCAAAGCAGTTGGACGGGCGTCCACCCAAAACGGACGGGCGTCCACCGCCGACTTAGCCTGGCCGACCTAAAAATCTATATAAAGCAGCTGCGCCCCAACCCTAAATCATACCATAATTTCTCATACACTAAAACCTGTAGAGAGCAGCGACTTTGGGAGTCTCAGGCGGTCACCCGAGCCTTGTGCTCGGGTGATCCGAGGTTAGATTATGATCGTTTTTTTGTTTTCAATTCATGGATCATCCATTGTATAAACCATGTGAGTTCATCTTTTTGATTTATTCAATCTTCGTTTAGTTTCATGATCTTGATTTATTTTGTATTTTTCTATGCAATTTAAGATGCCATGTGAATTAGATCGAAAGATTAGTTTGCTATTGATGTTTTACAATACGAGAATTGCATAAACGCTAGATCACCATAGAAAGATAGGATCTTTAATCGTTAATTCGTGACAGATTAATTGGTTAATTATTTAGGTTGTTAGATTCTAAAATACGGGAGTTAACCTGAATCTACACCTTCGTTTTGTATGGAAATTGGTCTCAACATTCGGAAGAGGAGAGATCGGTAATTGAATTCACTAAGGAATTAGGAGTTCATAGCTTGAGAAATAGATTCACTAAGAGATTAGGAATTTGTATCTCGTGTAAAGGTGAAACCACAATTTGAATTAAAATCATGAGATGAACTAGGATTGAAATCACTTGGTTTGTATTATGTTTGATCCCATGTATCTTTAGTTTAGGTTGTTTTTATTGTTTGTTACAGGTTAGATTTATTTTAGTTGTTCTATCTTCGTTTATATGTTTTTCTTTCGTTTATTTGTTTTCATGAGTAGCAATTGAGAGAGTTAATAAGATTAGATTCAACATCCCAATTCCCTGTGGATCGAACCCTTACTTATCTCGCTCTACTATCAACAACCCGGTATTCGGACGGTTAGGAGTTAGTTTTGCATATAGGTTAGGGTTTATAAATTTTCTTTTTGTTTAGTGATGCAAAAATCCTCCGAACATTAAGCAGTTTCACCTTTTATTCATAACAGAGTTTTTGACATGTATGTTCACGACTAGTGGTGTTCACGAACCGAGCCGAGCCGAACATCTATGGTTTGAGTTCGAGCTCGTTTGTGAAACGAACATGTTCGAGTTCATTCGTTTGTCAAACGAACACATAATCGTGTTCGAGTACGGCTCGATAACATGAACATAATGTTCGAGTTCGAGCTCGAGCTCGGCTCGTGAAATTAAATTTATATAAAAGCTCGAATATGATTAATTTAACTAAAAAACACACCTAAAAATTCCATAATTGGAATACTAACATCAATTAATATACATATGTCCATCATCAATACATACATTTTTAAACTAAACATATATATGTATATGGGAGTTCACGAACGTTCGCGAACATGTTCGAGTTCGTTCGTTAATTAAACGAGCACTCAAATATGTTCAAGCTCGGTTTGATAGCATTAACGAACAAACATAAACGAGCTTTAACGAGCCGAGCTCGAATATGTTAGTGAACAGCTTCGGTTAACAAAGACTATTCATGACGATATGAAGCCGGAAAACATTCGGTTTGGCCTCATGTTACTTCGGTTGTGTGGTGCTTAGACCAGAAAGAGAATCTTTGTGTAGTCTGTTATTCTTAGTGGTATAACAGGATATGGAATCCAGATGCAAGATTGATAGTTAATGATACAATCTAACAAGTAATAATCAACAAAATAATGAAACAAGAACACAAGATTTAACGTGGTTTCCGCGTTGTGCCGACTACTCCTGACGCATGAAAAAGAGATATTTTATTATGCACCGAATTTCAGCGGATTACACACACTTTAGAATGATCAATACGCTTGGTATTTACAGCATAGATCCCTAACCGCCAAAGGATCTTATTTGTCGGATTGCCATAAATGCCTCAGATGTTGGATCCCTCTACTACCCAACTCAGCTAACCACTGCCCAGATGTAGAACTCAGTTGTATCCAATTACCTCATTAGACTCAGCAGTCTGCTGACCCCCCGAAGAAACTCAGATCATCTTCCCAGCTTACTTTCACAGACTTGAATACACTTATCAGCTGACCATCACTCAGCTGACCTATCAAATTAGTTCCACCATATGTAGAGTTTAAGTCACTTTGCTGACAAATATCCACCTTGACTTGAACTCTCATTCACAGTCAACCAGATTGCACAAACAAATGTACTTGTACCAGATGCATTTGTCAATGCCAGATGTACTTGTACCAGATTACTCCACAGAATCCACTCAGCTGACCTGTCCCCAGCTGAGCTTCCATATTTCCATATTATAATCTTTGAATATTCTGCTGGATATACAGGACCTGAATCGGATCTGATTCACAGCACCGATCGAGATGCTCGATCATGCACAGCGGAAGCAACGAATTAAAATTATTTTTTCGATTTTACCATGATATGATTCGTATAATAAATTAATCTAACTGCAAGAAAGTTGAAGATTTACCCAACAGAAGAAGCCGTCATCTTCCGGATTGTATCTCCAAGTAACGACTGGTGGACGTCGATCCTCGTAGTAGAGCCTCCTCGAATATGCTCAGAAAAAAAAACCATAGTTTTTCTTCTCCCAATGAAGAAGACGAGAAAACAAAATTTCTCAGTTTTTCAAAAAATTGGTGTCTAGTTTTTTTTTATAAAAATGACGTTGGATTTTTGTGTGTTTTTTGTGTTGGGAGGAAATTTCTTTATATAGGCTAATAACCAAATAGTTTGAGAGTTTATCTTATACACACATATTTATATTTTCCTTAAAGGAAAAATAAAACATTTATACAATAGGAAAACAAATTTTCTATTTATCCAATAAGAAAACCAATTTCTTATTTATAATTATTTAACACATAAATAAATATATTTTCCACATTATTAATAAGGAGAAAATTTTCTTTTCCCAAAATCAAATAAAGTGGCGCCATTTTTTATGCCAATTGGGATAATAGAAAATGTCTTTTTTCTATTTTACATATTATTTACTAAATAAATAATATTCACATATTCATTAAATAGACCAACTATTTAATTTATTCTCGAGGTTCCACAAAACGAGAAAACACTCGCGTGTTAGGAGTCAACCCGAAGACCATTGACCTATAATCAGTACCTACAATAAATTGAATAAAATATTCATCGAACAACTCAACTTATTAATTCCGGAGTTACGCCACCATAAATCCGAAACTGAACTCTATCGATTATAGATATAACTTATTCTCAAAGCGTCGAGTCAATAAGTGTCCATTGATATAGTCCAACCCTCCATAGACTATCCGTAACGAAGCGGGATTATTTCCTTAAACCTTCTTCGTTACATCTCATCCTTATTTACCATCAACCCACTAGTGATCAATTAGTTCATAACCAATATGAACTCGGCCGATCGATCAGTTTCTAGGATCAACAAATAAGGGGATTGTCTTTCTACTTCCCGCAGGAAGGAATTGATTTCATATCTGTGAGACACACACTCCTCACTCATTCCAGAATAGTGCCAACGTGAAAGTGATTCAGACCGCGCCTCTCAGCAATCCTTAACGAACACATCAAACCCTATCTTGAAATAAGCAGGCGTCTGCAATCACTTCAGGATTAAGGTTAATTCATATATGATCATCTTGTGATTTAATAAGATTTCTCAATCACGGAATTATATGAGAAATACAGATTAAATCGGTACAGTCCTATATGACTACATCATATAAATGCCCCACTTAGATAACCAATATCGATGGTCCGGATAAGACGGTCACACCTTAAAGTGTTATGGGAGCATTAATGGTGGTTTAATCAATAGAACCCATACTTTGATTAAGTACACAACGGACTAACAGTTCAAGTGTATCACCATAAACATAATCCTCGCGTGTGACACACACTAAGTTATATGGCTACATATGATACGACTTGGGGTTTTCAGCGGTGTATTACATATAAGCACGAAGCAAATAATAAGATGAGAATAAATCTGTCATTTATTAATTATAAAAACAATTACAGAAATTGTCTTTTGGGCGCTACTTCCAACAATCTCCCACTTGCCCGTATAGACAAGCAACAATTGTCTTTCGGGCACTACATCCAACATATTCAGCAAGTCCAGACACAACTGAAACTTGCTCTGCTGAACTGGTTTAGTAAACATATCAGCATGATTCTCCTTGGTGCTAATCTTCCTTACTTGAACCCTTTTTCTCATTCCTCAGAAAATGATACCTCAAATCTATATGCTTGATTCTCTCATGATGAACCTGGTCCTTCGTTGGACAAATTGCACCCAGACTGCCACTATAAATCTTTGCTTGATCTTCATGTAGCCCCAAATCACTGACTAGTCCCTTCAACCAGATACCCTCATTGGCTGCTTCAGTAAGAGCCATATATTATGCCTCAGTAGTTGATAAAGCCAATGTTGCCTAAAGAGTTGTTTTCCAAATTTGACAACCGAATTCCTTAATGTGAAAACATAACCAGTCATAAATTTTCTACTTTCCACATCACCAGCATAATCAGCATAATCGTACCCTGTGATCAGACTTTGAGTATCACCTCCATAGATGAGACCAACATCAGTTGTACCCCTAAGGTACCTGAACATTCTTTTCACAGATTTCCAGTGTTCCTTTCCAGGTTAAGCCACAAACCTGACGACAACACTGACTGACTGAGCCAGATCAGGCCTAGTGCACACCGTGGCATACATCAGATTCCAGCTGCACTAGCATACATAACTCTTGACATATAATCCTTCTCCTATGTTGATTGTGAAGCATAAATAGACAAATGAACATTGTATCCCATAGGAGTATCTATTGTTTTGCAGTAGACGTGCCAAACCTGGCCAATATCTTTTGTATATAACCCTGTTGAGACAAGAACAACTTCTTTTGACTTCTATCTCTCCAGATCTCCATCCTTAAAATCTTTTTGGCTGCACCCAAATCCTTCATTTCAAATTCAACACTTAGAAGGTTCTTCAAATTCTGAACATCAGACTTCTTATTTGCAGCTATCAACATATCATCCACATACAGGACAAGATAGATATGTGATCCATCTCTCAACTAACTGTGATACACACAACAGTCATATGGATTTCTATTATAACCCAGCTAGATCATGTAATCACAAACCTTTTATACCACTTGCCTAGAGCTGCTTTAGTCCATACAAGGACCTCTTCACCTTACACACAAAATCTTCCTTGCCAAGAACTTAAAATCCCTCTAGCTGAGTCATATATATCTCTTTATCTATCTCACCATGTAGAAAAGCTATCTTCACATCTAACTACTCAAGTTCAAGATCTTGCTATGCCACCATTGCTAGTAACACTCTGATATAAGTATGTCTTACTACTGGTGAGAATATCTCATCAAATTCCACCCCTTCTTTCTGACTGAACCCTCTTGCAACCAAACGTCCCTTATACTTGACCTCTTCTGCCTCAGTCATTCCTTCCTTCTTCCTGAAGATCTGTTTGCAAGTAACAACTCTCATCTCAGCTGGAAGTTTAAGTAGATCCTAAGTCTGATTCTTCATGTGACTCAATTTCATCTCCCATGGCAACAAGCGATTGAGATGCTTGAACATGTCATCAAGCTTTTCCCTATAAGTAGAGGGTTAAAAACCATCCACTTATTCTGTAACTTGAAGTGCATATCCAACCATATCATCAAAACCATACCTCTTGGGAGGTAACCCAACATTGGTTCTTCTAGCTCTGCTGACAGCTTACTCTACTGACCAATATTCCCTGTTTGATGCTCAGCTAGCCCTTGTTCAGCTGACTGTCTTGGATCAGACTTTGGTTCAGCAACCAGATCAGATGAGTGCTGACGTGGATCAGCTGAGCCTGAGTGTTGCATCTCAACTGACTCCACTTGAAGCTCCACCTGTTTCTCAGCACTCTCAGATTCAACACTTGTTTCAGATTCAGCAGATCTCCCCACTGATGAGCTGATCATAGAATTTTCATCAAAGATCACATCTCTGTTGAGTATGACCATGTTTTCTGCTGATGAACAAATTCTATAACCTTTCACCACTACAACACTTTTGGCTTTTTATGGCACAAAATAAATGCCGGGAAATGGAAAATAAGCGCCGTAAATAGCAATCCCGACACATAATATGGCGGTTATTTAAATGTCGTCAATACTGATGTCGGCAATGTTTTGCGGCATTTTCTTGTATTGCCGGGAAGTTTTTGCGGTGATTTTATGGCACATTGTCAAAGTGACGCATATTTTATTTGTGGCACTTTGCTGACACTTTTCTAATGTGTCGGAATGTTTTACGACGGTTTTTCCGGCACTTGATTAATGTGACGGACATAACTGTTTGGCATTTAAGCGACACTTATTTTAATTGCCACACGTAATTTGTGGCAATTTTGCTGACACCTTTCATTTAGTGTGACACATGTTTGTGGCACTATACCGGCATTCGTTCTATTTGACGTGGTTTTTTAATTGGTAATTTACCGACACTAATATTTATTGCCGTGAATCTCACAACATTTGTATAGCACATATAGAAAATGTCGGTTTTGTTTTAATTGCACTTTTGTGACATGTAATATGTTTGACGTAAAATTATTAATAATCTTTCTTTCGCATTGTCTTAGTATGTTAATATTAAATTAGTAGAATTTTTTACCATGTTTATGTTACGGTTATCAATATACGACTAAAGTACTGGTATTCTTACATGACATTCATATATAATAATAATATACACATTTGAACAGAAAATTATTCAAAATATTGATCATATAGTTTTAGGTTTAAATTGAAGGAAATTAAAAAAAAAACATTGAAGAATGATTGTTATCCAAACATTCAATCCAACAATAAGTTCAAATTAACTAGAAAAACGAAAATGATGTTTAAAAGATTAATGCGTTCAATACTGAAAAATGCAACTATTCTCCTCCTGAAAAAGAACAAGCATCCAATGTCATTAACTTCCAATCCCAATAACATGAATATGTCCTGCAGAAGGTAAATTGAGTGGTATTAAAAAATGTATAATTGATTAGAAAACTATAGTAATATGTATGATATGCATGTATATTTTACTTTTCATATGCAACTCTTCCGTCTCTTATTCCTCTTTGTTGCTCCATCCTGCATCCATTGAGAAGAAACAAACAATCGCTCACGACAATACATATCAATACACAAGTCTTTTATTGTATCAAGAAAAAGTAATTTTATAAAATATCCCCAAAAGAATGAAAAAATAAAAATTTACAAGTGAGCTTAACATTCGTGCAAAGAAGCATATAATACGGCCATGCATTCGACCACCACAACAAGAAATGAAATAAACAAGGGAAATAAAAATCACCATGCAAATTGGTTTATTTACAACATACTTTAAAACCTTCCAAAATACCACCAAACAACTATTTGATGCAATTCAAACCTCAACATTTCGCTGCTAAAGCAACTTAACAATATTCCGATACATATTGTAATACTACCATCACCTTACAATCCCATTGGCATAAGACTAATGGACATATAATGCATCTTGTTTATTGAATGAAGGCTTACCAATAATTTCCAAAAACATAGAGTTCACTATAAAATAATAAAACTTTTTCCCAATTCTGAATATGGAATAAAGCATATAAATAGATTAAAAAAAAGGTACAACCATGTAGTCATAACCAAAGCATAATCATATAATTAAGTTCTTGAATATTCTAATTGTACCTCTTCACCCGCATAATTGGTTTGAGATCCTTTACGTCCAACTTCAACCTAAATTGATAATAAAATATTGAAACATTTGATAGAAGAGATCTTGAATAAAATGTTTTCCACACTAATAACATATAATGAAAAAATAACATTAATGCACATACATTCTTTATTCTTTGGGAACCGGAAGCTTTACTCCGAAGTTCTCTTGTTGGTAGACAAACTCCTTCATTTGTTTTTGCACAGGAAGATGTCATATTTTCAACCACCTTATAGACAACAACAAATTCAATAAATATACAAGTATGTGTTGTATACATTAAACGTATACATATTGTAAACGTGGATGTTAGATTGTCTTCAAATGGTAATATGATGAGAATATAAAATGTACAAGATACAAGTCAACACTAATAGCATATAATGGGAAAAAAAAGAGTTAAGGCACATACATGCTTGATCACTTGAGTACCAATAGGTATGTTGGGAAGATCTTCGGTTGGTAGACAATCAACTCCATCATTTGATTTTCCATTGGATGATGTCCTATTTCCAGCCACCTTTCATACAATAAAAAATGCAACAAATATACTACATATTGAATACATTAAAGATAATCAAATTGCAATATTAGATGGTGGTTTGATATCCAACTGTAGTATAAAAATAAAAATAAAATAATACTAAATAGATAAATTACATACATCATGAATTGGTAGGGTATCATCTTTTTCATAAATATATTCATTCTCCATATTTTCTTCTTCAGCAGGATGTGAACTTGTACATTCATGCATCTTTGAAATAAAATACAAGATAGTTAAAAAAAAAACATAAAAAATCACAATATAGTGGGTCCAGATCAATAAACAAAAGAAAATGAGAGAAAAAGGTGTTATAAAACCATGATATTCTCGCAATAAACAAGAAATGATAAACATCTTGTTTTGTTAAGAGAATCAGGTCATCACATATTTTACCTGTTGAATGTCTTCACTTTGAACATGCTCTAGATTTTCCAACGGTGTCTACACAAAGAGAATAAAAAACAACAAAAATATGGCATGATAATGATGACGGGCTGGCCAAAAAAATGTCTTGTAAAATAATAGAAAATATTGATTTATTCAGAAAAAGCGGTAAATTGTGTCAAAAAGAATTCACCCTTTAATAATAAGTCATGACATATGTCTTAGACATTAAGCCTTTGCTCATACTAACATACTGAGGTATGCTAACTATTTCCTAACTACAAAAAAAATGTAGCAATTAAGTGATCAACTTGATGCACAAAAGAGTTTACAATAAGTTAAGAAAACAAACCTGGTCGTTAGACAAAGTAGGATTGGATGGAAAGTTTCTATAGTTTTCTATTAACTCTGGTAATTGTTGCTCCATCATGTGAAGAAATTTTTTTTCTATCTCAAATTTCATTTCACCAAACAATTGAGTAACTTTGTCTTTTAAAGAATCTTCAACGAACTTTGTCAAGTCTACAAACATTTGACTTGTAGCCCCCGTCACTGAAGTAGTGGTAGCTCCTATTCCATATGTGCGCAACCTACCAGGCTTTTCATGACCCAAAAGTGTGTGGTAAATATCATCCTTTTTACGAACATCATTTCTATCAACCTCGGGTAGTTGTTCTTTCAATTCATTAGCCATATCCTATTATAGGAAGAAAATTATAGAAAATTACATGAAATCATTCTAATACATACAAATATGTGAATCAATGTTTTCAAATTTCAACTTACAAGCATTTTCAGTGTAGTCTCATCAAGTGGTTTTGATGTTCCTTCTTTCTTTTTTCCTTCCCTAGATCGTATAAAAACATCAAGCTTGGATGGTTCACCACCCAATTCCTTCTTTAACTGCAAAGTAATGTTATATTCTCGTTTAACTTGCATGACAGCAAAAACTAGTGAAAATGATAGTAAAGTAAACAAAAAATACATTATCAATATGATATAAAATTTAGGAAAGAGCTACCTCCTGCCGAACATTAGCAAAGCCCGATCGACCTGTTCTATAAGGCATTGTTTGCTTCTTTCTACTACGGTGGTTTACCTTGCTACGATGCTTATTGCAATAGTAAAGTGTGAGTGAGTAATGTCAAGAGAATACACGCAAAATTGATAAGAATGAAAAATGCACTAACAAATTGAAAAACATACTTTAACCTTCTTTGACTTCCAATATCGAACTAATTGTGGCCATTGGTCATCCTCTACTCTATCAGGGATATTTTTAGCTAAGAACGTAGTGTCGTGCTTAGAGGGTGTGAAATATGTACCCTTCACCGTGGCCTTCCAATCTCTCCATAGCTTACCAACCCTCTGCGAACAATTTTTTCTGTATGTGGATGGCAAGTTTGTATTTCCCTATTGTACAACAATCAATGTCATTTGAAGTCTACCAAACATATTAAATGTCAAATTTTCAAAAAATAATGAAGGGAAAACTAGCAATGCAAACCTGAACTTCTTCCCAAATTCTTTCCTTTTCAGCATTCGGAACTAATCTCCAATCATGATATGTCAAGGGCAGCCTATTTTCATCCTTAGCTAGGATTCCCAAATAGGTTCCAAATGGTGCGGCATTTTCTCCAATAACTTGATTTTGCTCATCTAGCTCCAGTTCATGGATTTTCCCTTCTATGGCCCAATGCTCAGCAATTCGAGTTTCTCCTCTACCATTCTTGTCAAAAGACTCATCATCAAAACCTTAAATTAAGAACACATCATTGAACTAAATGAAAGGAAATGATGTATTCATAAGAACATGTGTATACGATATGACATGAAGACGCTAAGGTCAATACCACCTTCATTTTGCAATTCTTCATCAGGAAAATTATCTTCACTTGAATCTTCCGTCTCGCTTGAAAGGATGCGATTCGTAATCCGAACCGCTTTGAATCGAAACCTACTTCATAATCTGAGCCACTATCAGAATCCTGATCTATTGCTTGGAAGAGTTCACCAAGCTTTGGACTGCCATATTTATTTACAACAGTTTTCGGGTCTTCTTTTAACTTGTTACTAGTTTGACGCATCTGAGTGGTATTTGTTTTCTTTGAAGCCATGATAACCTGCAAAAAAAAAGGACATATTACGTAAATTGTAACACTCTTATTGAAAGCAAATAAAAAATAGATTGCAGACAAATTAAATGTTTAGCCAAAAATTTGAAAAAATTAGAGGTTCAAGTGATACAGATAATAAGATGTTGCATTCATCCATTGTTTAGTTCTTTTTCTTTAAAAAAAACTAGAACCATTACAAGCAAAACCACATCATGCGTCCAATGAAATAGCATTCTTAATTAGTGATATTGTCCCTCAAAAAAAAATAGTGCTATCATACTGCATTACTTCCATGATTGCCACATTCTTATGCAACAATTACTTCCTATTGCAATAAGAAAAGTTCTACCCAAGCATGTATGTAGAGTATTGATGGATTTGGGTGATATTTTCAAACAATTATATGCTAAAGTCCATTATACACCTGAAGTTGAAGCTTTACAAGAACATGTTTCACTTACTCTTTGTGAGCTTGAAAAAATATTCCCACCCTCATTTTTTGATATTATGGAGCACTTGGTTATACATTTACCTGAAGAGGCACTCCTCGCTGGGCCTGCTCAATTCCGTTCAATGTACCCGATAGAAAGGTTTTTTTCTCATATTTCAACTTAATTTAAACAATGTCGTGTTTGATTATCACACATGTTATATTGTTATTGTTCTTTTTACAGGTATCTATGAACTTTGAAAACTATGTTCGGAGTAGAAGTCGTCCAGAAGGATCAATAGCAGAAGGCTATCTAGCCGAAGAGTGCATGACATTTTGTTCCATGTATCTTGATAATGCTAAATCAAAGCTTACTAGATATAATAGGAATTGTGACTTGCCTAGGGGTTCTAAACTTGAAGTTGGTCACTCATTGGGAAAATGGAAGATGGTTCATCTAGATGATGTTTCTTGGGTCCAAGCACATAGATATGTGCTTGCGAATACAGAAAGTGTTAATCCTTTCTATAGGTGAACTATTGACATTTTTTTTACTGTACAAACTTAATTTTTACATATGAATAACCACTATATTTATCTTTTTTTTTTACTGTACAAACTTAATTTTTACATATGAATAACCACTATACTTATCTTTTGCAGTGAGCATAAATGATTGTTACAGAATGAGAGACCCCGTGCATCAAACTATGAAAGAGAGCGAATTCATAATGAATCATTTCATAAATGGTTTAAAGGCAATGTAAGGAAATTGAAATATTTCATGATTCAATTATTTTATAGTTTTGTTTTTTATTAACAAGTGTTTTTTTACTGTAGGTTGCTCAACTCGAACAATCTACAACATGGCGAGATATGCATAAAGAGGCAACTTATTTAGCTGCAGGTCCTAGTAAGTGGATACTCTGGATATATCATCAATGGATTTCGTTTCCATACCAAGAAAATTGAAAGAAGAAGAAAGACACAAAACAGTGGGGTGTTTGTTGATGTAAGTACTAATAGTTATGCATCTACAAAGGACAAAAATCCAGTAAATGCAAATATGATCTTTTATGGAGTTATAACAGATATCATAGAACTGAGCTATGCAAATGACATGAAGTATGTCCTCTTCAAGTGTGATTGGGTTGATAATAACAATGGTTGTAAGCAGGATGAGTACAACTTCACCCTAGTGAACTTTAAGCATTTATTATACAAGCAAAATAGACACACGGATGAACCATTTATCTTGGCATCTCAAGACATGCAAGCTTGGTATGTTCCAGATCCGCATGAAACAGATTGGCATGTGGCCATCAAGATGACCCCTCGTGATTATTTCAACGGCACCTTAGATTCATCAACAATTTCAAGTTTTACCAACGGTGATCCTACCGCAGAAATACGTCATAAAGGTCCTACTTCAAGTGTAGAATTAAGTGGTGATGATGTAAATTGGGTCAGAGCTGAGTGTGAAGGGGTCATTGTCGATGAACCACCACTTGTGGTTGATAATACGAGTGAAAGTTATTCAAGCGAGAATGATGAGGATTTATTGAATGCCGAGATGAAGATGAAGAACGTCAAAATGATTTCGACGTGGATGTTGATGAGGATGATGACCAATTTTCAAGAGAAGATAATTATGATGAATCCAAAGAAGATGACGAGGATCGTTGATATGTTTTCATTTTGGTCAATATTTATTTGGCTTTTTATTGTTTTGTCGTCTTCTTTGGTTTTATTTCATTATCGCTCGTTGTATTAGGCGAAGCTTTACCATCGAATTAATTTATTGCTTTTAGTTTCGTGAATTCACCCTTGTATGACATTTCAAGTCTTTTTTTAAAGTGCATTTTAAACACTTGGAGTGCAAAGCACAAGCTGAAGGGATTTAATATACATTTATTTTTTTCGGTTGATATACTTATTTTTTATGGCTACTAATATATATATATATGGATGGATTTTATATAGCTTATAATATATATGGATGGATTTTATTGATGAAATACATTGGAAAATCATAAAGTTAATCACAAGCCTCCATATAAGGTTTAGACCAACACTATTTAATGGTCATGAGTGTTTTTAGTATCTTTTAAAAAGTATGAAATAAAAAAGTGTAGTGATATGATATACTGTCTAGAAATAACGGAAAGTTTAAAGAATAACTCTATGATTTTATAATTTTCTGGGGTTTAGTTGTAAGTGTTTTAAGTATCTTTTAAAAAATATGAAATAAAAAAGTGTAATTACGTAAATTTGAAGGAATAACTCTATGATTTTATAATCCAGGGCTCGACTAATAAATCCTGGGCTCGAAACTCGACTTAAAATCAATCGAGCTATAAAAAAGCATGATCGAACTTGACGCGTTAAGTTCTCGATTTAACTCGATTCGGCTCATTAACTCGATTATCTTTAAGAATTTATTTAATTTTCATAAAATACGACATGATCGAGTTCGACTCAGGTAATAATTAATGCTTTACATGAAATGTTATTTAATAAGAAATTTTATAAATATAATTAATCGAATGTTTTTTAATGTAGCTCGATTACCTAGTGAGCTACTTTGTTAGATAGCTTGAAGCTCCAAACCGGCTCAGTTAACTACTTGAGTTTCATGACTCGAGCTCAATGTTAAGGGTAATTTTATATGATTTATTCCGTTATATTTTATAATGATTTCCTCCATATTTGTATAATTTGCATAGAAAATGAGCGTTTACTTGGTTTATTGAGCAAGTGAGGTTTTAAATGGTTTATTCGCAAAATTAGTTGAATTATGCGTTTTATTGTTGATTTCATGTTTATTTGGATATTATTACATTTTGCGATGTTTTTTATGTCATGTAGATGCATATTCTCGACCCAAAGAATGATCAAATGAAGATCAAGTTCAAATTATATGATAGAGAGGAGATAAAGTTGGAATTTGATAAAGGTAGAGAAGGAAGGAAAGGATAAAGATGAAGAAAAATCAAGTTGTTGATCCAGCTGAACTGGCGTCCAAGTCCCGTCCAGGATGGACGGGCGTCTGATCATCCAAACGAGCGTCCATGAAGGTGACTTGATTCGGGATAGACGGATATTTTCATGGACGAAGCGTTTGAATAGTGGGCGGGCGTCCCAAGGAGAGATTGATTCGAGAGAGTTTGGGCGCCGAAGTGGGCGGGCGTCTGAAGCAAGTCCAAGGCACCTCGGACGGGCGTCCAACAAGACGGACGGGCGTCCTTAAGCCGACATCAAACACAACCGCCTCGATTTTCTATAAATATCGCCAGCGTATTTCAACCCTAATCATACATTATTGAGACCTATTGATACACAATCATTAGGAGAAAACCCTAGGCGGCCCCACCCCCTTGGGGAGGTCAGGTTGCGATTTTTCTTGTTTTTATATTCGTTTTTCTATTTCTGTTTGTTTGCCATCTCGATCTTTGAAGCTCTACAACATGAACAAACTTGTGAGATCGTTTATTTCACTTTTTTCTTTTATTTCTTTTCCTTTGAATAATTTTATGAATGATTTCAATTTAAAGCTTGTTTCTTTTCCATGATTATATGTTTATGCAACGTATATCGATAGATTGTTGTTATTGATGTTTACGGTATGACGAGAGTCGGTGTAAACGCTAGATCACCATAGGAAAGAATAGATCTTTTTAACCTAAAAATACGAGAGTTGATAGGTTAGAATATCTAGATTGTTAGATCTAATAAATCTTGCACCTTGGTTTGAAAACGTTAATCTTTAAGATCGAGATAAAAGATTGATAGGCGAATTATCTACGAGTAGGAATTCATACTTTTGAGAGGTGAATCACATCTTTGATTAAATCCATAAGATAATCTAGGCAGGAAATTAAGGGTTGCGGGATGGTGGATCATGGTTTGTTCTATGTTGATTTGCTTCAGTCATTATCATGTTCGTTAGTTTTATTGTTTTCCTAGTTATAGTTTTATTTACTTTTGTTCGCAACGATGTTTTCCTGGCTTTGGACTGACAATCCTCTGTCCAGTTTATCTTTCTGTTTTTGTTTTTGTTTAGAGTTAGAAGAATTAATATGAACTAGATACATCGATTCCCTGTTATCGACTCCGGTATTAATCGCTATACTACGATCCCTACACTTGGGGTATACCGGATTTATAAATTTATTACTTGTTATTTTTCATTAGATAAATCCGTGAACACTCAAACTCAAAAAACTGAATCGAGTCAAACTTTTCTACGACTCGAGTACGAGTAGCTTCGTTAACTTACAACCATAGCAGAGGTGAAATCTATTACATTGCATCCGTTGAACCTGAGCTAACAACCCAACAGTGATCCACTTGCTCAACTATAACCCCTATTTTCATTTACACAAATGCACAAGCGTACACCTTTATAAGAGAAAAGTCTATCAACATATCTTAATAGAGGTGTTTTGGCCATCTTCTTATGGTATGTATATATGATATTTGAAGATATATATGATTATGATTTATTTATGCGTGTGTTGTATGAATTTATGATGAAATACCATGATAAGATACATATTATTTCTTATATCATATTTTTTTAATTTTATAGCCCATTTTGAGATAGTGTTATGAAAACGCAGTATACTATTGCAAAATACAAAAACACCATAGAGTTGTCGTCTTTTCAATGAATAACAAGTGGAAGTTTGAGAAATGTCGTGCATTTGGTGGAATTATGTTTAAATGCCACGACGTCGTCATAAAATTTATGACATATATACTGAGTGTCATAAAAGTGACGTATTCTATACGACATAACAGTAATACGCCACAAAAAATTGCAAAAATTTGTGGCATAAACAGTGACTGTCGGTTAAATGACGGCAATTCGTGGCACAAAATAATATGTCGCCAAGGCGCCATACTTTTACGGCAATTAGTAACTTATGCCGGAAAATTTACAGCATTTATGAAACTGCCACAAAGAAAGTGTCGCCAAAGGTCAGTTTTGTTGTAGTGACACCCCATCTCCATACCCTACAAATGCTCATTTTTTTGCCCTTGGTTCCAGCTTCCCTTCACTCACATGATAGTACAATGTGCATCCAAAAACCCTTAGAACTGAGTAGTCAACAGGCTTGCCTGACCACATCTCAAATGGTGTTTTGAGATTCATCCATGTGTGAGGACTCATGTTGATTAATTAGCATGTTGTACATACATCCTCTGCCCAAAATCCCCTTGATAAACCAGCATTAGAGAGCATACATCTTGCCCTCTCTAGAAGAGCTTGATTCATTCTCTCAGCTACATCATTCTGCGGAGGTGTATTCTTGACTTTGTGATGTCTGGCAATACCCTCATCCCTACTGAATATATCAAACTCGGACCAGTAATTCTAGACCATTATATGTTCAAGCCTCTTGATTTTCTTGCACTGCCTGATTTTCCACTAGAGCCTTCCAACGCTTGAAACTGTTGAATGCCTCACTTTTGTGTTTCATCATCACCACCCAAGTGATTCTTGAATAGTCGCTCATGAATGACACAAAATATTTGTGACCACTCAATGGTTCCACCTTTGATGGACCCCAAAGAATCGAGAATGGATATAATCAAGTGATGCCTTTGTCTTGTGTTTGCTCTGCTGAGAACTTGCTTCTATGTAGCTTCCCAAACACACAGTGCTCACAAAATTCTAGTGTCTTGACCTTATATCCCCCAAGAAAAACTGCTGAAGAAAGGACTTGCACTCCTTTTTCACCCATGTGACCAAGTCTTATGTGCCACAGCTGAGGCTCTGTGACCGATGAATTGCTGAGGATCCCACAGCAGCAGAGCCAGATACAGTAGAGCCATGTAATATATACAAGGTTCCTTCTTGATACCTTTAAGGACCACAGCTGAATCTTTGTAGACATTCATCTCTCCACCTTCTCATTTGAATTTGAACCTCTTGTTGTCCAATAGATTAAGAGATACCAAATTCTTGGTCATCTGTGGAACATGTCTAACATCTTTCAGTGTGCAGAATCTACCATCCTTTTTCCTTAGCTGAACTGAGCCGATTCCCACTATCTTGCAGACCTTGTTGTTTGCCATAGAAATACGACCACCATCTATCTGTTCATAAGTATAAAACCACTCTCTGTGTGGACAAATATAATAGGATGCTCCAAAATCTAGGATCCAAACATCAGCATGATGTGTTGAATCTCCAGCCACTAGAACCAGATCCTCATCAGAATGCTCAGTAGCCACATCTGCTATGCCAAAATTGCTCTCATGCTGCCTTTTCTTCTTTGGACAATTGGACTTTCAATGTCCCTACTCCTTACAGTAATTACAGACATCTGTGGACTTAGGACCTTTGGAACCACCCTTCTTGGATTTCTTCTTCTGTCCATGCCCTTTTCCACTGCTACTGCTGACTACTAGTCCATCAGCCTGATTGTTTGTGCCTGTTGCCTTGTGTCTCAGCTCTCTGGCATGCAAGGCTGCCCTTACATCCTTTAAAGCAATTGTATCTTTCCCAACTATGAAGGACTACACAAAGTTCTCATATGATGCAGGTAATGACACCAACGGGATTAAGGCTGCATCTTTATCTTCAATTCTAACATCAATATTCCCGAGATCAAGTAATATTGCGTTCAGCTGATCAAGATGTTCTCCCGGTTGACTTCCTTCATGCATCCTCAAACTGAACAGCCTCTGCTTCAGCAGCAACTTCTTGGGTAACGACTTAGTCGTATACAGGCTTTCAAACTGCAGCCACAACTGGCAGCTGTGTCTTTCTCAACAACTTCAGTGATAACATCATCAGATAAGCACAACATGATGGTTGAATGTGCTTTCTCTTCCAGACTGGCATAATCTGCTGCAATGGCATCCTTTTTATCAAATAAAGGACTCCACAGACCTTGTTGTTTTAACAAAGCATGCATCTTGATTTTCCACATACTAAAGTTGTT
The DNA here is from genome assembly GCA_026214975.1 of Gentiana macrophylla. Taxonomy (NCBI): domain Eukaryota; kingdom Viridiplantae; phylum Streptophyta; class Magnoliopsida; order Gentianales; family Gentianaceae; genus Gentiana; species Gentiana macrophylla. Next base: position 24,652 of record JAOBSW010000925.1, on the reverse strand, counting down.
TCTTCCTGTAAATGTATCAATTTTTACGTTAACTAAAGACATCATTCTTGCTAAAGAAATACAACTTTTATCAAAGAATCTAGCACCGGTGAAGGTCTTGATGAAGATAAAATTTGTCCATACAAATGATTCCCAGAAACCAAGGCTCTGATACCAGTTTGTTATAACAGGATAGGTAATCCAGATGCAAGATTGATAATTAACAGATGCAATCTAACAATAATAATCAACAAAAATAATAGAAACAAGAAGAACACAAGATTTAACATGGTTTCCGGCATTGTGTCGACTAATCCACGAATGCAAAAGAGAAATTTTATTATGCCTTTGAATTTGAGACGGATTACACACATTACAATGATCAATACAGATTGGTATTTATGGGCACGAGATCCCTAAAACCCTAACCGCCAAAGGATCTTTGTCGGATTTCCATAAATGCCCCGGATGTTGGGTCCCTCTCATCGACGCCTTTCGGTTGACCAACGCCTGGATGTAGAACTAGGTTGTATACAATTACCTCGTGAGACTCGGCATCTGGCGACCATGAAAGAAACTCATCCGATCCCAAATTTACTTTCACAGACTTGAATATACTTCTCAGCTGACCATCACTCAGCTGACCTATCAGATTAGTTCCACCAGATATAGAGTTTACATCACTTTGATGACATAGTATAAACATGGTGGATAGTTACACGGTGTAAACCCTTTGATCTGGTTGTTTGGTAATAAAATGGATCGCTTTTACAAAACAAAAAAAAAAAAAAGATAATTGAATTATACCATCACACGCACGCAGATTCTTGATCAATGTGCGGTACACCTCAATTAATGAATGATATCAATGTATGAGAGACACAATATTGTGATATTCTTAATGAGAATTTAATTTGTGTAGACTATGGTAGTTGGTTGATTATTGAATGTTCAATTTGAAAGAGTTGATAATGTAATTACATTCGGTTTACTACATGTGCATAACTGATATATGTTAGTCACACCGTGATCAATGGTTTATTGAGTAGTAAAACAACATTGTGTCATAATCTTTGATTAATTTTTTTTTCCCTTTTCAGTAATACTTGATTTATATCCTTAAAGGTTTTCTAAGGGACTAGGAGTTACTACCAATGCCACATGAGATCATAAGAATAATCAATCAATCCAAGAATATGATTTCATTGAATATGATTTCACGGGTTTATTATCTGCGAATCCCTAGTTGAATGAGTTTTGTGTTTGAATATCTGAAAAAGGTAGGCATAGCTATAATATTTGAATATGATTTCAAAAACTAATAACAACAAATTTCAATTTTTATATTTGTTAATTTGCAGACCAATTTGGAGAGGATGTATCCTGCACAAATGTAGTCAAGAAAGTCAATCGAAATGTTGACGATCCGAAGAGACGATGACATGTTATTCAAAAACTGACGGAAAGTATTCTTACAAATATCTTATATCATCTCTACAAACAATAGACACGGTAAGAACAAGCATTTTCAATTAACGATGGGAATTTAGATGGTTCTCCATTTACAATCTTGATTTCGACGACAGACTTCTATACCAAAGCAAACGGTTTTTAAAGGAAATGATTCCGTGATCATTCTCATTGATGTATGGTATAATATATACAATTGGTGTGCCTTGATTGTAGGCGTTTAACTAGGGTAACTGAATATTCACAATGAATGAAAACATTTACGCAATAATTACAAAATATACTCTAATATATATTTTATATTCTAACACACCCCCGCAGTCGAAACGGGAGGTTCACGAACGCTGAGGCCGGAGCGAAAATCATCAAATAAAACCCGTGGAAGACCTTTGGTGAAGATGTCGGCGATTTGGTAACGGGATGGGACATGAAGGACACGAACTTCACCACGAGCGACTTTTTCTCGAACAAAATGGATGTCCATTTCAATGTGCTTGGTGCGTTGATGTTGGACAGGGTTGCCGGATAGATAGATGGCACTTACATTGTCACAATAAATGAGTGTGGCTTTTTGTATAGGACAATGAAGTTCTAACAGAAGGTTCCGTATCCAACATGATTCAGAGACAGCGTTTGCTACACCACGGTATTCAGCCTCGGCACTTGAACGAGATAAGGTGGGTTGGCGCTTGGAAGACCAAGAGATGAGATTGTCGCCTAAGAAAACGCAATAGCCAGATGTAGAACGGCGGGTGGTGGGGCAGCCACCCCAATCATCATCAGTGTAAGAGAGGAGTGCCGATACGGATGATCTGTAGAGATGCAAGCCAAAATGAAGAGTACCTTTAATGTACCGGATAATGCGTTTGAGGGCATGGAGGTGAATGTCCCGGGGGTCATGCATATGGAGACAAATTTGTTGGACGGCATAGGATATGTCGGGCCGAGTGAATGTAAGATATTGTAATGCCCCAAAGAAGATCGCGATAATGTGTGGCATCACTAACGGGAGAGCCTGCGGAAGCACTGAGCTTAGAACTCGTGTCAACTGGCGTGGAAACAGAATTGCAAGAAGTCATGCCTGCACGTTCAATAATATCCTCGGCATACTGGCGTTGTGAAAGAAATAAGCCGCCATCATGACGGGTAACAGAAATGCCCAAAAATAACTGAGAGGTCCTAAATCCGTCATAGCAAATTCTCGAGGCAAGTCGGGACATAATAGATTGACGAAGAGCATCCGATGAGGCGATGAGGATGATGTCGCCGACGTATAACAAAAGATAGGCCGTGTCGCGACCATGATGGTAGATGAACAAATAATGATCGACGATTTGCGTATACGAAACCCATAGTAGCCACATAATCGGAAAATCGTTGATACCAAGCACGAGGGCTTGTTTGAGACCATAGAGGACTTCTTTAGACGGCAAACATAGTCCGGATGATGTGGATCCCGAAACCCAATGGTTGATGCATGTAGATCGCTTCATGAAGTTTGCCCGTAAGAAAGCATTTTTGACGTCAAGCTGATGCAAATTCCATGATTTGGAGAGAGCAATACTAAGAACAGTTCGAATCGTGGCCGGTTTGACCACCGGACTGAAAGTGTCATTACAATCCACACCCAATTGCTGAGACCTGCCATCACCTACAAGACGGGATTTATGCCTTTCAAAAGAACCATCAGAATTCTTTTTAATGCGAAAAACCCACATAGAGCGAATAATATTCGTATTAGCAGGACGAGGAACGAGGTCCCACGTCTCATTTTTAATAAGAGCATTATATTCATCGTGCATGGTAGCGTTCCAATTGGGGTCCGAAAGGGCGGACTTAGGGTTGGAGGGAAGGGGGGGAAGGAGACATGACAGAGGATAAATTAAACGGAGTTTTGGGTTTAAAAATCCCATGCATGGCGCGAGTGGTTATTGATCGGGAGAAGGCCGGTTGGGTAGGTACTTGGGCCTGGTTAGAAGCGGGAGGTGGACTGTCGGGTGGAGAGGGATGAGCGCCTGTTTGAGGTGAAGGAGGCGGACTTGGCTGGGACGAACTGGGCTGGTCTGTAGGAGGATGTTGGGTCGAATTTGGTGGTTGGGCTGAGTCCTCAGACAGCGGTGGATTTAATGATGGAAGGAGCAATGGATGTAGGCTATCTTGGAGAAAATCATAGTGGCTGGGGGTTGGAGTGTGTAGTTGGGCAAATGGAAACTTTGTTTCATCGAACATGACGTGACGAGAGACAATGATCTTACGATTGGAGAGATCATAACACTTGTAGCCACGATGATTGGATGGATAGCCAAGGAAGGCGCATGGAGTGGAGCGAGATTGAAGTTTATTAATTTGCGTAGAGGGGAAGAGGGGGTAACATAAGCACCCGAAAACTCGCAGGTGATCATAAGAAGGATTGCGTTGGTAAAGAATTTTAGTGGGGCATTGATATTGGAGATTTTTGTGGGGAAGAATGTTTAGTAGGTAGGTGGCCATTTCGAGAGCGTGGTGCCAAAATGTAGCAGGAAGGGAGGCGTGGTTGAGGAGACTCCGGATTAAATTATTAATGGTTCGAATTGTTCGTTCGGCTTTACCATTCTTGGAAGAGGTGTGAGGGCAAGAGAAACGAAAAACAAGACCATTTGTAGCACAAAAGGATTTGAAGGAGTCGTTATTGTATTCCTTACCATTGTCACATTGAAAACATTTTATGGGAAGGGAAAATTGGGTTTTTATTAAGGCACTAAACGCGGAAAAAATCGAGAAAACTTGAGATTTTTGGCCAAGGGGAAATGTCCACAAATAATCAGAAAAATCATCAATAAATAAAACATAGTATCGATGCCCGGAAGAGCTAGGGATAGGGGAGGACCACAAATCACTGTGAATAATGTCAAACAGCATTAACGTTGTAGTAGTTGAAGCATAAAAAGGTAACTTAACATGTTTACCAAATACACAAGAGTCACAAACAGGAAATCGGGAAAAATTATTGCAAGAAATGAAATTATTCGTAGCAAGGGAACGTAAAATAGAAACGCCCGGATGACCCAAGCGATCATGCCATAATGAGGGAGACAAGGCAGCAAAGGTTGAGGGGGACGATCGTGAAAGAGTGAGGGGTATAAAGTCCCAAAGTGCTATTACATCGCATTAGAGGAATCTCGTCATGCATGAGTCCTTCACGAGAAAAACCAAATGGGTCAAATTCGATGGAAACTTGATTATCATGAGTAAATTGACGAACGGAAATTAAGTTCTTTACGAGATGGGGAGCATGGAGGACATTTTTTAACAATAAAGGTGGATGGGGAGGGGGAAGTGTGGATTGACCGGACCCGTAAATTGGAATTTTATGACCACTGCCAACTATAATATCACGATTTAAATTACTCGAATTAAAATAAGACATGAGATTACCACTCGATTGGGTCATGTATGATGTGGCACCGGTATCCAAATACCAATTATTATCGGGAACGTTGAGTGACATCGTGTGCATTGCGGCCTCTATATCAGTTGGGACATAGCCACCAGACTGTGGATCAGCTTGAGTATTATAAGCCTGCTGTTGCTGAGGTCTGGGTCCAAGCAAACCAGGTTGATTGGGCCGAGCCCAAGAAGAAGTTGGATAAGGTGATGGAGGTGGAATCCATCCTGGGTTCATCCATGCTGCCCAAGGAGGAGGGTAAGACCACGGGCCACCAGGATATCCCCAAGGTCTCGGCGTATTTTGCTGCTGCTGCTGCCCGGAACGCTGCTGCTGCTGATTGCCGTCATGTCCACCACGTTGACCACGACCACGACCTGAATTACGACCTTGTCCCTTGTTGTTGCGACCAATACCACGATTTGCACTCTGTCCACCATCCGATTGCTGCTGTTGCTGTAAGTGTGCTCCATTTCCACCAGTTTTGGAGCCGTCATTCGAAGTGCCACCGTAAGAAAGAAAAGCTGTGTCGCCGGAATTCATGGAAGCCCGCTTAGCTTTGCGAGTTTCCTCCAATATCAGCTTTGAACAAGCCTTATAAAAGTCAGGAAGAGGATCGGTTTGTTGGAGAATTGTAGCTACTCCATCATAGCTTTCATTCAAACCTGCAATTAGTTGAAGAACCAGGCGTTGATTTGACACTGGAGCCCCAACGTTGGATAAAAGATCAGCCAAAACTTTCAGTTCTTGGCAATAGGCAGAAATTCCCGAGAAATTATCGAGCTTGACATTCTGAAATTGATGTTCGAGATGCAAGGCTCGGTGAGTTTTATTGTCCTGAAAAAGGCTCGCCAATCGTGCCCAAGTCTGTTGTGCAGTTGCCTTGGGGGAGATGATAGTGTGTAGAAGATCACTCGAAATGGTTCCATAGATCCATTGGAGAACAATAGCATCGAGGCGTGACCACAATTCCTCATCTTTTTCTTTGTCTTTATTCTTGTCAGAAGGTGAAGGAGGGAGGATGTGATCGGAGACATTGTACACACGACAACGAATTTGGAACAATTCTGCCCACGTTGAGTACTGGGCTTTGTCCATGTCAAGAGTGATCGGAATTACATTTTTGATATTGGTAACAGTTAGAGCAGGATGAAATTTTCCTGAGTCTGCCATTGAAAGAGCGTGAAAAAGGATTAGAGAAGAAGATGGCGTTTGGAGAAGAGAATTAGAGAAAAGGCTCTGATACCATAAAGGAAATGATTCCGTGATCATTCTCATTGATGTATGGTATAATATATACAATTGGTGTGCCTTGATTGTAGGCGTTTAACTAGGGTAACTGAATATTCACAATGAATGAAAACATTTACGCAATAATTACAAAATATACTCTAATATATATTTTATATTCTAACAGTTTTCAAAAGAGATTTTGTGCTCCTTTGTAGACAACGTTCTCACTCACTATGACATGTCGATTCCACTCTTTAAATTCACCCTAAACATCACACATACCTATGACCCGCATACCTTCACGTGGATATCAGCCGTAATCCGAAGAAACGTTCAAAGCATGGCTATTCACTATTAGCCATAGAGATTATCCAAATTCACTACCCAGAAGCTTCTTTAGACATAAATGTCTAAATTCCAAGTTTCTTTCTATAGGTTTTTCAGCAACCTAAAAATCTTCGAACTTAGCGACGAGGTCATAATAGTAAACGAACTGGAAGATAAAGTCATCAATCATCATCTGGATGTCCATGCTTGATTAGTCTGATGATACATACACAAAGCACAAAGAAGAAACAGAGACTCATCAAGTTTGAAGGGTCAAAAAGAGCAATATATAAGATGTCAATAATTTCAAAAGGGTATTTTCTTTTTTCTTTGGGATTGTAAAGTTAATTGTTAAAGCTGTAATTTTTTGTTATTTATTGAGAAAGTTAATGTACTATACTAAGAGGGAACTTTTACCATAAAAAATCGACACAAAGTTTTTAATTGGCTGCTAGTGTGTCTATCGGTAGTAGGTTGCACTTGAAGATTCACGGTGAGCAGCATCGTGTGTAGTGTCCTTGAATACATGATGTAACAAAGATAAGCTAAGCTAGAAACAAATTTAGGATCCTCTCAACATGATATGAGAATGAAGTGGCCCAAGAGTTTGAGTAGTGTTCATAAAGATAACTTGTAATTAATAATAATGTATTTACTTTTCTAACATGGTAAAGCATGTTTTCATTAGCTTTTACCTCTTGTTAAGTACGTTATATACTTACCCCTTTTGCATAATGTATGTTTTCCTTTCCCAAAAAGATGCGCAGGATGAACATGTGTATGATGATGATGAGGAAGTTTGATGATATGCAATGCTTTGCTATGAAGTTCTTTATCATGTTTTTATTTCAATGTTGTTCGATCAAACTATGTTTTGTTTCTTTTAAAACAAGTCGAACCTTTGTATTTGATTCATTTAAGGCTTGTGTTGTAATAGGTAACTTCTGATGTAAGACATCGTATGTTGTAAGTTTTGAATTAACCTTGTTGTAAGTTATTTTTTCTACCTTTAGTTTGGATGGCAATGTAAACTCTTTAGATCATCTTTTGGTATTACCCGAGTCTTTTTAGCTTACGCTTCGCCTTTATTTGATACGACGACGTTAGAGATTAATTACGTGTAATGTTTTGAGTATTTAATGTTATCCATGCCGAACGTTTTTTTTTTAGGATAAAGACTCGGTATCCGGGAATGAGGCATTACAGAATGGATTTATGAACGTGGGACTTTTGGATCCTTAACTTACACATTAAATATAATGAGGGAGTGAGAATAAATGTCACGAATAAGGAAAAAGTGGGAATCATGACAGTAGAAAAACAAATGGGTGATAAAAACAAATCCACTATTCGCAAACCCAAATCCATTATTCGCTACGGTGTTTTTGTAATGGTGACATGAAATATGTAGTTGAGTCTTGGTAGAAGTCTTTGGTCAGCTGAATGGTGTTTAGCTGAGCTCAGTCGGTAAAGTCAGCTGAGTCTGGTGGTCAGCTGAGTTGGTTCTCAGTATAATTTGGTCATCACGTCTGCATGGCTTCTCTTCTGAATCTAGGATACGTCTTGGGTATTTTTGCCACTTTCTTGTATGACTGTTATGGCGGTTAAGGTTTGATTCCTTATGCCCAAAAATACCAATTGTATTGTAAGATCTATGTGATTTTTTGTGTATAATAAATTCTTTGTTTTTGCATGTGGAGTAGTTGACACATTGTCGTAAACCACGTTAAATCGATTCACTCTTTGTTTTTGTACTTGTTTGATCGTTCAATGTTTGTTCTTTCTCAATCTCCATCGCTTCCTTGTTATCCGTTATAATAGTTTTACATTGTAATAGACCCTAAATCCACCGCTCAATCTGCTTTAGTTGTTTTTTAAAATAACCTTGAAAATGACGTCGAAAAAATAACAAATTATATTCAAAATAAAGAGGGGAAAAAGGAAAAACATGGTAAATATTTTACTATCTTTTGACTCTTATATAAAATGATATATTCATTATTATAATTGGGTAGGACTGAGAATTTAAATTATAGACTTAAAAGTATCTTACTACGGACATGTTAGAAAGCATAATTTGTGAATTACGTCAGTGAGTTTTAACCAATTATTCAAGGGTACAACGCAATTGTGAAACCCCATCCTGAGGCAATAAAAGGATACCCAGACGGTACATCGCATTTCTTATCTAATACCTAACATTCAATAATCGTCTTCACATAATACATAATAGCACATAAGTCAAGTTCATTGTTTATATATATTTCTAACCACCTAAGTGAGTGTAGAAAAAGGCCAAAACCATAACAACACCAACCTTCCAAAACCTAATCTCCAACTACTAAATGAAAGCATATAAAATGAATTGCATAACTATATAAAAACTACGTTATACTCAAAATACTTTGTACAACCCAAATACATTATACATTAGAAGTTTCCGGAGAGAAGCAACACAAAACCCTAAACTAACATATTTGTTATGATAGATCAGTCAGGAAGTTATGGTGATTGTGAGTAAAGAACAGAAAATAAACAATCAAATAATACAGAAACAAGAACACAGATTTAACGTGGTTTCCGTCAATGTGTCGACTACTCCACGGACAAACAATGATTATTTTATTAACACAAGAAAGTTACAATTTACAATTAATACAGATGGTATATATAGGTCTAGGGAATCCAACCATAACCGACTTAATAGTCAACTCAAGTAATGCCTGAAATACCCCGAAAGTAACGTTCTCCAAAATGGAAAACTATGCAAACGTGTTCTCTAAGTAATACTGAGAACCAACTCAAAGAACCTCTCGTGATGATCAACTCGCTAACTTCTTTCAAATTTGAACACCAGACTCATTGAAGACCCCAGATTGTCTTTGACTGAATAGGCTTCCACACAGACTTAGCTGAGTATGACACTCAGCTAACCAGATTCAGCATGTACAGTTTAAGTCACCATTACAATTTTAGGTGTAGAAAATTTGAAAGCAATTTATTTAAAACAATTTAAACAATTACAACAAGTCTTTTCGATAAAAAAAATCCTTACCTTAAGAACGTGCCAAACTATGAACCAAAAATCAACCAATTACCAAATCTACACGAATCTACAAACCAAAAACAAAGCTTAAAATGATTACCCTTCGAATCTAACCTAACTATAATCAAAGCCAAGAACTACTACGAAATGATTAGATGTTACCTTCACACAATGAATTTGAGCCTAAAACTAGTACTGGAATAAAAAGTGCTTCAAAAACGCTGATGTGGTCTCCCAAAAGGCCAACATAGCCTCCCGGAAACTAAGTCTATGGTGCATTCCCCGGAGAGGGGCATAGACATGGGCCTAAGGCTTTACTTAAACCCTCGAAAATGCATAATTGGGAATTTATGGCTATCTGGAGGCTTTTATAAGATTTTCTGAGTGCAGGTCGCTTTAAGGTCACTTTGAGTCCGAAAAAAAAAACTTAATGAACCATAAAATATTAGGAAAAAGAAAACCAAATTTCAGAAATACAAAAATACCCTTAAATTATAATACACAAGAAGTCACGGTATCACATATTTACATATTTATATTTCCAGTTTTTTCTTGTTTCACAATAAAGCCATACAATAAAGTGGATTCTTAATGGACATCTACATATAATAATTATTTTATAACAATTTAACTTTTTTAAGGAATAAATATTTAACTTCTCAAAGAATGGAAAAAAAATATTTATTAGCAATATATTATCAAAGTTTGACATTGAGTAATTGATTCAAAGATATTGGCAAAACAAATACATGGCATTTAAACTAGTACAACTTGGACCCTCAATTAGTTGTTTTATTTAATAAAATTCTTCCTTTGTTGAGTGGAATAAAATGGTCCTTAAATAACTCAAAATTTATGTTTGAGCCATTCTTGCAATAAAAAACGAAATATAAATTGGCTCATTAGTTCAATTTCGAAGGAAAATAGTTTAGAATATTCCACCCACTGATATGGGTTTGTCATTGCATCAAGGGGTATAAATGTACACTCATGTATTCAACCCTAATCCTCTCACTTCTATTTCCCACATCTCATTCGGGCCGATAAAATTATAAGAGACAGCCATTCCTCCAAAGAATTCTCATTTTTCCTAGAGCAATCCTCATGAGACTTTAGAAGGAAAATTGACAACCATGTCTTTTAGATTTAAAAATTATTGTGGAAAGATCCTGCTTAAACCTAGAGATCGTTGATCATGGCATATCATTTATCAAGGGCCCTCATATATCGGTAATCTTCCATTGATTTTCTTTTTTCTTTTTATGAATTGATCTCGTTGTTATCATATCTGATTTCTATTGAATTGTAATTACAATAAATTCAAGAAACACATGTAGAATAATTCATCAAATTTATTTGGAAAACTATGATTTTTTTGTTGATTGTTTCAGAAATGTGTAATTCGTGCAACGTATGTGTTGCAAATCTTAAATCATATCCCATGTTTATGACACCAAGTTAAGCGCGCAATTTCAACTTTTATTCATAACAGAGCTTTTGACATGTATGTTCACGGCGATATGAAGCCGGAAAACATTCGGTTGGGCCTCCTCAGAACTTTGGTTGTGTGGTATTAGACCGGAAAGAGAATCTTTGTGTAGTCTGTTATTCTTAGTATGTAAGTAGTGGATAGTTGCACGGTGTAAACCCTTTGATATGATTGTTTGGTAATAAAATGGATCGCTTTTATAAAAATAAAATTTAATTGAATTTTACCATCACAGACATGTACAATATTGATCAATCTGCGGAACACCTCAATTAATGAATGATATCATGGTCAACAAGGTATTAGTGACACAAATTGTGATATTCTTAATGATAATTTAATTTGTGTAGATTATGGTAGATGGTTGATTATTGAATGTTCAATTTAAAAGAGTTGATAATGTAATTACATTAGGTTTACTGCACGTGCATAATTGATCTATGTTAGTCACACCATGATCAATGGTTTATTGACTAGCAAAACAATATTGTGACATTATCTTTGATTAATTTGTTTTCCCTTTTCAATAATACTTTATTTATATCCTTAAAGGTTTTCTAGGAGACTAGGACTTACTACCAATGCCACATGAGACCATCAGACTAATCAATCAATTCAAGAAAATGATTTCATTGAATATGATTTCATGGGTTTATTATCTGCGAATCCCTAGAGGAGTGAGTTTTGTGTTTGAATATCTAAAAGGGGTAGCTATACTCTTTGAATATGATTTCAAAAGCTAAGTTTCAATTTTTATATTTTTTTAATTTCCAGGCCAATTTAGAGAGGATGTATTCTGCACAAATCTATCCAAGAAAGTCAATCAGAAATATTAATGATCCAGAAGAAGACGATGGCATGTTATTCAAAAAACTGGCATTCAAAAAATTGCCATAAAGTTTCCTTTCAAAAATCTTATCATCTCTACCAACAAAAGACGCGGTAGGAACAAGCACTTTGAATGAAAGATAGGAATTTAGATGGTTCTCCATTTACAATCTTGATTTCGACGGCAGACTCTTATACAAAAGCAAACGGTTTTCAAAAGAGATTTTTTGGTCCTCTGTAGACAAAGTTCTCACTCACTGTGACATGTTGATTTATCTTCATAACTTCCCCCTAAACATCACACATACCTATGGCCCATGTATCACCACATGGATATCAGCCTCTATCCGAAGAAACGTTCAAAGCATGGCCATAGAGATTATCCAATTTCACTACCCATAAACTTCTTCAGACATAATTTTCTGAATTCCTTGTTTCTTTCTATACGTTTTTCAGCAGCCTAAATTTCCTCGAACTTAGCGGCGAGGTCACAATAGTAAACGAACTGGAAGATAAGGTCATCAATCATCGTCTAGATGTTCATGCTTTGATTAGTCAGATGATCAATACACAAAACTCAAAGAAGCAACAGAGACTCGGCAAGTTTGAAGGATCAAAGAGAGCAATATATTTAAGCTGTCAATAATTTCTAAAGGTTATTTTCTTTTTTCTATGGGATTGTAAAGTTAATTATTAAAGCTGTAAGTTTTTCTTATATTTATTGAGAAAGTTAATGAAAATTCAGACATTTGCATGTATTGTGTGCATTTTTATGTATACTTTTATGTCTAAGTATCAAGAAAAAAAAGTCTTGGTATCTTTCATGTTAATAATATACAATAGTGTGATTATCCAGATACTGCATCCTATGCAATGCCACTATCTTTCAAGGAAGTGTTGTATGTAGTGTCCGAATTTTGTAATTATTTTTAATTAATAAATTACAGATTTATTTATCATCTTATTATTTGCTTCGTGCTTATACGTAATACAATACTGAAAACCCTAAGTTGTATCATTGTAGTCATTAACTTTGTGTGTGTCACACGTAAGGATTAAGTTTATGGTGATATACTTAAAATGTTAGTCCGTGATGAACTTAATCAAAGTTTAGGGTATATTGATTAAACCACCATTAATGCGCCCAGAACACTTTATGGTGTGACCGTCTTATACGGACCGTTGATATTGGTTATCTAAGTGGGGCATATCTGGCTAAAATGTGTGATTTTGCCGGTGGTGCACAGCGGCGATGATGAAGGTTTAAGGTTTAATGGCGAGCTGAAAGCAGGAAAATAGGCAAGCTCGTTGTCGACAAATTGGCAGAGTGTTTCCGCTTTGTGTATTTGATCATAATCATAAATGAGTTACATGGTGCCGCTATTTATAGGCAGAGGTTGCTAATGATAGTATCTAAAGTGTGACAAGGCATAATAAAGTATGATGTGACATAATTAATCTATACAGCTGTCGAGGCGGCCTCGATGGGGCGGGCTCGACACTTAGCCATTTTGCTGATTCTCTCATCTCGTATTCGTCATGTTTGAATCTTGTTCTCCTAGTCAAGAAATCTTGGTCCAAGCCGGAGGACTGAGAGCTGGAGGGCAGACTGACCGGTCCCCAATGCTTCATTTCGCGTTGTATAAGGCGGGCTGAAGGCTTGTTGATCGACGCCCGTGGCTTAGCCAATGATATGGATAGTAGAGGCTTTAGGCAGGCTAGATTATACCTGGCCCGGTCCGGCTTATAATGGTTTGGACCAGTTGGGTCGAGGACCCTATCCATTATGGGGCCTACGTACAGGCCTGATTGTGGATCCGCGGGCTCTTTTGTGGGTTTGGCGTATCATTAATCTTTTATAAACTCTTGGTACTTAGTAGATTTAGTATAGTGTGGCCTGGTTATACTTGAATCTGCACTTTAAGTGTTGTTCTAAGCTTGGCTTAGATTAACACTTGGTTTGATTCAAGTAAAACTTACCTTTGTGGTTGTTTTGCTTGGATTTATTGTTTGGTTGTTTCACCTTAGGGTTTCTGCATGCTAGTATAAACAACATAAAACCTGCAAAGTGTTTGCCTCACCTAATCAAACTAAACACTTGGGCAAAAATTAGCACGCTAGTTAATTCAACCTAACCTGAACTTAAACATGATTTCCTACAACATGTTAGGTTCAACATAGATCACCTAGACAACTAAAAGAACTTAAGTTTCATATAGTTCAATAAAATAGTCTTCTGCCTGTTTAATTAACTGAAAGTAAGTTGTTACTCTGATTTAAGCTGTAATTGAAAAAGTATCGAAAAATTGGTAATTACTCTATTCAACGCCCTAGAGTTATTGTTTGCACGTTTACCATCCAACACTTTCTTGTTCTTGTCCTGCAAGACACACTTGTTAGCAGAGAAAACAGCTACACATTTTGAATGATTAATCAAAGAAGGCAGAGATACCAAATTATACTTAAAACCTGGAATACAAAACACATCATATAAAACTAATTGAGATTTTTTTTTTGAATGACTAATTGAGAATTAATTCTCACTTGTCCTTTGAGTAACAGAAACATTATTTCCATTAGGTAATACCATTTTTATACCAGAGGAAGGCTTAGGATTACTAAATAATTCTAAAGAACCTACAATGCCACCAGAGTTTAAGACTCATTGTATAGATCTTTTCAGACTTAATTCACTTGTTCCTATAGTAGGTGAGAAATGGTTTTTCATTGCATTAGGTTTGCCTAACAATGAATAAAGAACCACCTCGTATGTCTAGGTGGATCAGAACTCAGCAGAGCCATCAACTTCTCTAGTTGCTTGTGTGCGATCTTAGTTAGTCCCGTAACGCTCCCAGATGGAGAATTTTTTTGAAACGAGGTCCCCAGTAACATGACATAAAGACTCCTTATGGTTATTTCAAATGACTTTAATAAGTCCGGATCTATCAAATAAAAACCAAAGGTATTTTTTTATTATGTCCAAAAAAAGATTAGGAAACTCTGGTCCATCTGACCTACTTTGGGCCTGATCTTCTTCTCTGATTTTTTCTTCCTCTACCAAGTTAGCCTTCTTTGACCTGAATCCTGGTGGATAGCCATGTTTATTGTAGCATATTTCTTCAGTGTCCATTGAAACCACATAAATTGCACTGAACTTTCGTGGAGTTCTTAGGCCTAGAGTTGTTCGCAGGCACAGATACCGGTTTGCTGACTTATTGATTTTGGCCATGTCCATTCTTTTGAGACAACATAATCATAGAATCTTGATTCTTGGCTTTATTTGCTACATATATCATTTGTCTTTCAAATTTGATGGCCATTACAAAGGCATCATGAATCTCTAGGAATGGCACCATGAGCAATGCCTGGGAACCATAGGTTCAAACTCATCTCTCAAACCATTTAAAAATTTCATGACATGCTCTGCTTCCATGTGATCCACCAAAATGTTGATTGCATTGCGGTGACACTATGGATCACAGAACAAAGCGGCATTGGTTTAATTGTCTTGATTTCCTACAAAAAAAAATCAACTTTGTAAAATACTGATTGACATATTCAATACCCTGCTTTAATAGATGCATTTCTTCAAGAAGATCAAAAAGTCTTAGTGCATCCATATTAGAAAATCTAGCAGCAAGATTTTTCCAGACTGCATGGGCACTCTTCAAGTACATCAAACTTTGTGCAATGGTGTTCTCAACGAAATTTAAAATCCAAGATCTCTCCATAGTATCACATTGCCTTCATGCATGAAAATCTGTTGAATTTGTTTCAGGCCTCTTGATTGTGCCTTCTACGAAGCCAATTTTGTTCTTGGTTATCAGCACCATTTCCATAGACATTTTCCATTGATTATAGTTGTTTCTATTCATCAATAGTTGTACAAGCACCAAAGATGGGTTCTCATTCGGATGGACATAGAATGGACTGGAAGGGCTTAGCTCTTATTTCTTAGCTGCCATGGCTATCCAGAAATTGAGAATTAAACCAATTTATACCAAAAGATGATCATAAAATGATCAAGAATGGAGGAAAATCACAGACTTCTCTCAAGAAACCGTGAAAAAAATAGAAATGATGAACACTCAAGTTCTCCAGAAATCGGAGTAAAGAAGCACAAAAATCAATTGAACCTCTCAAGTTTTATTCTCTGATACCATGTTGAAGTTGTAAGAACAACAAAAATGAAAGAAAGATGCAGAAGTATTATTATTCAAAGAATTAACAAAAGTGTTAAGTTACAATGCTACTGATCATGGGGTATTTATAACAACATACACAACCTGAATCAGTTAATGGAAGTTACATAGTTTGTTACAACATAATAACCACTCTAAACAGAACATACACTGCTGCACTCTTCTGATCTCTCAGCTTCTTATTGAGTTTACATTCTATCAGTTGAACATGCTCATCTGATTGCTTACTGAGTTGAGTAGCTTCCACCCAGCAAACTGACCTCAGCACCTCCGCACATATATTGTAACATGATAAACCTGCAAAAACAAAAAAAATGACCAGGAATATGAAGTAGGCAATCCTGAATATCTGATTAGGATTGTCAATGATGACGTTCTCACCACTTGGCTTCTTGGAACAATGAAAGAATATGTGATCGACATGGTATATGAGGAGGATTCCATAGCTTTTCAAGTGCAGGAATGCATGGATGACAACTCTCAACATATCTTGTTGTAAAGGAAGTCAATTTGAATAACATACTTATAGGAATAAAGAAAGGAACACGCTTTATGGAAGATTGTCTCGAGAGAGTTCAAGTCAAACTGTGATAATCTGTTGTCATCAAAAAGTCGAGTCTACGATCTTGACAAAGTTTTTCGCTTTGGTCATGTCTTAGGAAATGAGTACGTAAAGTATCGGGACTACAATGCTTACCAAACCACCATATCGAATATTTAGTCAACTTGTCATGGCACTTTGTAAGTTTATGAGCGAACCATTCCTCTCAGAAGGCTACAACAGATCAAACTCGTGCATTTTTCACTCAAAGAGGCCATGGCTGAGGAAGAATATGTGGGGTGGAGTCCAATTTTCTTCTAGGGGTCTTGGATTTGCACCAGCTAGAAGAGTCACACCAAATTTTTCTAATCAATGTATATCTCAGAACTCTGGTGTTAGGACAAAAAAAATGAACCTGGAATAGGTGGGAGGCTTAAACAATTAATTTAGGTGGAAGATCAATATGTGGAATATCAAATCACTTGGCCATATATTATTTGTACAAATTTGATTATTCATACCCGATCTGATGAGGCCCCATTAGTTTGCACTCACCCAAGTGGATCGTAATGATCCAACTTTCTATGTTGACTCTAGGGCTATAACTAACCTAACAAATGATGAGGTAAGTTGATTATAAAAATAAAATATCATGGTGTATGTTACATGTGGTACTAGTTTGCCAATCACATATTCTTTGTTGAATGAAGTACTTGTTGTTCCTGGACTAACAAAGAATTGCTCTCTGTCGGAAAATTAACCTCAGAAAAACAGTGTACTTTTGAATTTAATGCCTCTGGTTTTTTTCATAAAGGATTGATCGCCGCGCATTACGTCGATTATACTAGCAAGAGTACTAGGTCAAATTATAGCATAGCAACGACGAATCAAGGTCGATCCCACAGAGACAATGCAACTCAAGCAATGCGACTCAAGTAATGCCTCTGGGTTTTTTCATAAAGGATTGATCGTCGCGCATTACGTCGATTATACTAGCAAGAGTACTAGGTCAAATTATAGCACAGCAACGGCAAATCAAGGTCGATCCCACAGAGACAATGCAACTCAAGTATAAACGAATCAAATCCTAATTGAGAAGATAGATACGGTCAATGACCAACAACGACGTAGAAACAACATGGTATTCCTCCCCATCCCCACCTATCTACTAACTTGGTGTAGTTAATCCTTATGTTTACTGAAGACGTCTAAATCCTCACGGGTGTCCTTGCGGTGTTTGGGTGGTGGATATCTGGCTGTATTTAAGGTGTGGTGATACTCCGGCGGGTGGTGGTGTGGAGAGAGTTAGAATGGAGAGAGCTGGGGCTTGTAAATATATTGTATTTCATATATATCTCTTTTGTTTACAATGACCACCCCTTTTATAGAGGTGGATAACTTAGGGAATAAGCAACCTCTTAGATATTTTACTAATAGTTAGGTCTTACTTAGATACTAAGCAAGACGAAATATCTAAGTTACAAGTGGGAAAAAGATCTGGATTAATGGGCGGCCATCTCTCTGAGGTCGCAAGGAGCAAGCCCTCTTTGGCCTGCCTGAAGGAGATTCACAGGATCTGCTACTTGCCTGGGACCGCAAGTGTTGTGGTCGCGGCGAGGTGAGACACAGTGGCCGCCCCTTTTGCGATCTCTCTTGTCATTCTGGAGGGTGGCCACAGTGGGCTGATTCCTACTGTTGAGGTGGTGGAATTATTTATACCCATCAATGGCCCCCTACTCCGTGCTTTAATGACATTCCCTGGGGATATGAAGGATGGAGTAATTATCGGGGCCGTGCTTTCAAAGCAAGCGACCTCAAAGCAACTCTGGTCTGTTTTGCGACCTTGTCGTGCGATGCGACTTGTTCTCTGGGGGCCGTGCTTTCAAAGCAAGCGACCTCAAAGCAACTCTGGGTCTATTTTTGCGACCTTGTCGTCGATGCGACTTGTTCTCTAAGGGCCGTGCTTTCAAAGCAAGCGACCTCAAAGCAACTCTGGTCTGCATTTTGCGACCTTGTCGCCTGCGATGCGACTTGTTCTCTAAGGGCCGTGCTTTCAAAGCAAGCGACCTCAAAGCAACTCTGGTCTGCTTTTTGCGACCTTGTCGCCTGATGCGACTTGTTCTCTAAGGGCCGTGCTTTCAAAGCAAGCGACCTCAAAGCAACTCTGGTCTATTTTTGCGACCTTGTCGTGCGATGCGACTTGTTCTCTGGCGGCCGTGCTTTCAAAGCAAGCGACCTCAAAGCAACTCTGGGTCTATTTTTGCGACCTTGTCGTCTGATGCGACTTGTTCTCTAAGGGCCGTGCTTTCAAAGCAAGCGACCTCAAAGCAACTCTGGGTCTATTTTTGCGACCTTGTCGTCTGATGCGACTTGTTCTCTAAGGGCCGTGTTTACAAAGCAAGCGACCTCAAAGCAACTCGGAGTCTGCTTTTGCGACCTTGTCGTCTGATGCGACTTGTTCTCTAAGGGCCGTGTTTACAAAGCAAGCGACCTCAAAGCAACTCTGGGTCTGTTTTTGCGGGGCGAGGCCATCAATCGCGGTGGCGTCGCCACCCTCCAGGTCTTTTCTCATGGAGTGATGCGGCCGTTTAAACCATCGCCTGGTAGTTGTATGCGTGGGTATTGATGGGGCGCCTTTTATATTTCAAAATCCGACAACCGCCGCCTAATCTGAACCGTTGGATGAAGCGTTCCCAACCGTTCGATCGTGGCCCCCTTGCCTATATAAAGCTTTCGCTTCTCACCCTTCACACTTTTAGTGTTTCTTATTTTCTCCGGTGTTTGTTGTTCTTAGAATTCTCAAGTTTTTGGCAGAGCTTTGAAGGTTCAAATGTTCTGCGGTGGTTCTAGGATTTCACGGCGGTTCTTTTGAAGATTCCGCCACCTCTTTGAGTATTTCCCGTTTTCAAGCGGTTTTCCAATCTTTCTCAGCAAATCAGGTAAGAAATCCTTCTTGTTAACTTGTTTATTCATCCATCCCTGCCTTGTTTTTCCATACACATCAATTTTGTCATTCTTTTTGCAACGGAAATGCAACATTGCCTTGTTTTTGATTAAAAACGGGGATTTTTCCTGGGGAGAGATTATAGCTTTCCTGGGAAAATTGGGGTTTCACCCGCTCCCCTGCCATCCTCTCAGAGTTTTATTTATGCGATCTCTTGTAAAAACGGAGGAGGCGGTATTGAAGTGGGTGCGATCACCTTCTGGGTTAATTTATTATTATACCAGTCCAAAGCTCCACCTTTTTCCTCCCTTGTTTTTGCAGGATGTCGGGAATGACTATTACAGCGGCGACTTCTACGGAAAGGGAGATTTACGATTATCTTGAGGACGACCCGTACTATCTCTCTTTGCCTCTGTTGGCGATCTGTTGGGCGAGGTTGAAGTGGAAAGTAGTCGCGCGATATTGGCGAGATTATTACCGCCGAGGTCGCTCATATGGATGTCGACCGCTTTTGAGTTGGAGGCCTTCGTCTCGCCCCGAAATCCGCGCGCCCGAGTGAGCCTTAAGGAGAAGCGCGGGCTCAAAAGTCTCCAACAAACTCGTGGTCAAGAAAAATCGCTTTCGATCGAAGGACAAATCTGCGGTCCCGAGTACTAGCGGCGCTCCGACCATGACGAGGCTTATGTTCGGGCGCCGCAGCTTCATGAGTTAATGGGGTCCAGTGAGGACGAAAATGCGGAGTTGCCCGGAAAGATATCTGGATGCTGCGAAGAAGCGTAAGAAAAGGAAAATTGCGAGCCAAACCATGACAGTTGGTGAGGCCGCTGCGGCTGATGCCCAGCAGAAGAGCTCTCGTCCTAACAATCCCGAAGCTATGCGAGAGTTTGCGATCGTGGCGGCGTATGAGAAGGACGTTGATAAGAAGTGGTCCCGACTGTGCAAGAGCAGCGATCTCAACAGGACCATTAATCGTATATTCGGAATCGACACCAGCGTGTATCGGTTTTCTTTTCTCGATTATGGGAAGGAGTCCGACAAATTTAAACCTGGGGACCATAAGGATTATGTATGCGCGCGTCGATCCGAGGACACCCTTATCCTCCATTTCCATCATTTGTGTGCGGAGTGCGAGGCCTCCTTTCGATCCTTTCTTTGTGAAGATCTGCGGGGAGATGGGGCGCTTCCCTCCGATTTTGCCGTCGGGGCTATTATCCAGTTGATGGCCTTCATCGTTATGTGTCGGATCCTGAAGATCGAGCCGACGTTGACCTTATTGGGGCAATTTTATTCCTTACGTGGGACGTCTATTCCCGGACAAATCTCTCTCGAGGTCGCACTCCTTCGCTTACTATTCTCGCTTCCCAATAAGTTTCACAAATGGGGCGTGGTACCGAAGTTGAGTCGAAGGTAGGTGGCCTTTTCCTAGAGCGAGGAGTTCGTGGAGGCAAATCCACGCTTGTACTCTTTGACCCCCACAGAGTGAGCGGCGCTACGTAAAGTGGGCTGATGACGTTGATTCATCGGACGGGCGGCGCGCCATCTCGGAGAAACGCTTCTGGTTGATCTTCTTGATCTAGCCGAGCCCTTTGTATGCATGGCGGGCCTGGTGGGCAGAGGGAATGCCGTGCCCATGGTACAAATGGGTCCAGAGCCGTGATCCGGACTGGATTGGGGGTTGTCATATCAACAAATGTTTCCCTCCGAGTGTTTGGAATGTGGGCGATCCTATACTTAGGCCGCTTTGTAACTTTCTTTGTCCACTTGTATTTATTTGTAAATGTTCATTTTGTTTTCTGGGTTCTAAACCGCTCTCTTTTGTAGGTATGGATCCAAATGCTCGCAGGCTCACCAAAACAAGCTTAATGCGGAGGCGAGATAAAGCGGCGATGCTCGGCGAGGAGGCTTTGAAGAAAGCTCTAGGGATGGTGCCCCGAACTGTAGATGCCTCGATTGTCGAAGAGACACATAACCCGGAAGCTGCGACCTCTTCTGCCCTTGTTGCGACTTCAACTGCCGTTGTTGCGGGTTCCTCTGCCGTTGTTGCGGGCCCAGGTCAGGCTGGTGCCTCAAAAAAGACTCATCCCCCTACTAAAGAGTCGCATGGCCTCAGCGACCTCAAACAAAGAAGGCGAAGGATGATCGCCCACCCAAACGGTCCGCTCGGCCGGCGCATCTTGAAGAGTTTGAAACTCCCGTGGAGAAGAGCGCTTTCTTTGAGACGCCGCCGCAAGGACTTTGCCCCGAGGTTATTCAGGAAAGAGGCCCTGTGGTTGGATCCGAGCTTTACCAGGATCTTGACCTATCCAAAGCTCGCCGGGTTGGTGAAGCAATTGCTGACGTGATTCCTCTTGGGCCGATCCCTCTCGGTTATCCTGATCATGTTCAAGTGGAGATTGGCCGGGGCATATTAGCCCGCTTTGCGGCTCAAGACGACTCTCCGCCTCAAGATGAGATTGTTGAAATCGAGATTTGAGCGGCCGGATTTGGGATTGCGGCTTCTCTACAGTAAGACTTTATTTATTATTATTTTTTTTTTTTTTTTTTTTTTTTTTTTTTTTTTTTTTGCTAATCATCCCTGTTTTCCACAGCTGGTGCTCGTTTAAACAGTGGTACTTGAGGTCAGCGAGAGGCGCGATGCGTAGGTGAGAGAAAGTAGCGATCAAATGGGCGCAATCGATAAAGCGAGGTTACCGCCGAAAAGAAAGCTAAACATCGGTCGGGCGAGGTGGAGAAGATGAAGGCAATCATGGAGGAGCACTCTAGATTGGATGCCGAGGTCAATGAAAGTTGCATCTTTGACAAAGGATTATGCGGGGGCGCAGGAGGAGATTGCCGCGTTGAGGTTAAAGCTTGCTTGGCGGCGAGACGGCCGCCAAAGAGGCTCTTGAGAAAGCTATGGAGGAAGTTTGTGAAGAAAACGGCCGAGGTCGCTGGAGAGGCCAAGTCTGGGGCCGTCGCTGCCTATAAGAATTCGGATGACTTCTTCGACCTGATGGAGAATAGCTTTGACCAGGGCTTTAGTCACCTAGCTCGCTGTATCTGGGCTGATCGAGGCAGGGGGCACATCACTCTGGAGGATATGCTGCGGTGGGTGAACACGCATCAAGGTCATCCCAATTTAGTGGCCTTTCACCCGGAAATCCCCTATGCAAGCGAGCTCATTACCTCTATTCAGACTGAACAGCTTAAACGTGGCGAGCCTGTTTGGGATCCTGCCCCTGTCAATCCTGTGAATTTTGAGATGTTGAAGAAACCGCCGCCCTCTGAGCAAGGCGACGAGTTTATCAGCACCCCGCCTACTCCGCATGTTCTCTAGATTTCTCGGACTTTTCTGCGAGCTCTTTGAAAATTTGATTTGTAACTTTGACTATTTACTTTGTGATTTGACTGAATCTTGATTTGTAATAGCTTGACAATTTATTTTCTGCATTTTTTCAATTTATACAACTTGGCTTTTCTTGTCGCTGATTCGATCTGGCGGCCTTTCGCGAGGCTGTGACAGGCTATTTTGTTCTCTGCTGTCTTCTTGATTCGTGCGAAGTCGCTTAATAGTTTGGCGACGTCGATCTGTCATGAGACGTCGTCGTCTTGTTCTAACCATAGTCGCTGCGCGACGATAATTTTTCAAAGTTTCAGCGGACTTATTGAGCAGTGCTTTTGTCAGAAGATAGAGCCTGTTAAAGCAGCCTTTGACTGTGTCATTAACGCAGAGTTATGACCCCTAATGACTAGGTGTCAGTTATAACTGTAGCCATAAATTTCGGTCTCTTCATGGTCTGGCGCTCTGTTGCCTTGGTCTTCGGTCGGGCTTTGCATATCCGGCCCTAGATCCATTAATCCCAACCGTTGATCATACCCTCTCTAGTATAAAAAGGGGTTATTCTGAACTCACTTTACCTCTTGCCTCATACTGAATTTTGCTTTCTTCCTCAATCGCTCATTATCCTCTTCCTGTTTATCCTCCAAACTCTATGTCTCATCCAGGGAAAGCGACAGTTCGGATATTCAAAGCTCGTCCCCATCCGGGATGTTTCCTTTTTCACCATCGCTTCCCATAGCCAAGGATTATTTCGGGATTTTTTTGAGTGGCGTGATATTATGAGGAGAGAGGCTTACATGAACAACGAATAGAAGACGGCTCCATGCTTTGCGCGTCGCTTCTCGGGTGGTGGGAATTTATTGCCGAGCCTCCGGGAGCGGTTAATGTTACCATGATACGGGAATTTTACTCCGTGTTGTCTCGATGTAGCCTCTGGCGGGCGGTGAAGCAAGATTTCTCTCGGGGTGTTCCGTTATCTTTACTCCGGAGAGAATTAACCAAGTTTTTAACATACCCGCAATAAATCCCTCCTCCCATTATGAGATCGCCTGGGACCTTGCGGATGAGGAAACAGCAGATTCGTCTGCACAGTATTGCAATGTATGAAATTTTGTTCCCGAGAATCGGCGGGTTTGGTCTTTAGGAGTGATCAAGTCCGATCTTTCTCGCAACGACCGTGAGTGGAAGAAGTTTATAAATTCCCGCGCTCTTATCACTCGCCGATCTTGATGTTGTTAGTGAGAGCGGCGCTCATTCGCATGCCATTCGCGACCATCGAAGTGGATATAGACGGGGAGTGTTAATCCATCGCGAGGCTCTAAGATATGCGTGCTCGGCGGTTCAAGGTCGCCAGTGATCTTGTCGCCGCGATGCCTTTCGCATCGATATCCAAATTATGCGATGGCGCCAGTGGTCCCTTCCATACACTCGACCGATATGTTTGAAAAACTTATTCGGTGGAGCCCTTCTGCGAGCATGATGCCGTTTTGGACCTCCACACATGTGATCGGAGGAAGATAACCATCCTGCAGCTTGATGGAAGTTTGTCCAGGCTTGATCGATATGTTTGAAAAAATTTCTCATCGTCATTTTTTTTTTTTTTTTTTTTTTGTGATGACGACGAAAAAGACAAGAATGTAAATACAATTTGGAAGGACAGCTTTATTTGAATTGGCTCGTTACATATAGTATTTTTTAGATTGTCTGCATGCCATGGCCTATTATACTCATGGCCCTCCTTGTCACTTAGCATGTACGTCCCCTTTTGATAACTCGCGAAAATCCGTAGAGGCCTTCCCGCTTTTCCGATAGCTTTCCTTTTTAACCGTGGCCCGTGGCTTGTCTTTTTG